>VDFB02066816.1:0-48826 GCA_007258455.2 Sequoia sempervirens | reverse complement strand
TCTTGTGAACCCTACTTCTTAACCAATAGAACATTCCTAGCATTTTGAACCTCGCATAATTATCCAATTCATATGAGGTGTTCTTTTCATATGGATTCCTCTTTTCAAATTTCTATAAAATATACTAAAACAATATTGAACAAACTCGAAGGAATGTAACCATTTGTCACTCAAATAAAAATGATACTCCCCTCAAAACTTTTCTATCATCCTCAAGTATAATATCCGCATGTCTATAAACAATACGGACAAACATAGCTACTTGCACCGAATTATAATATTTTGAGATTGAATTTCCTCTTGCAGAGCGAGAGTATAATTCTTTGCAAAATCAACCACTGAAAGTATAGTACCAATTGGAAATGTGTTTCTACATGCATGAAATTGGCCATCAAGCCATCGAGCATGTTCAGTGCATAACATATTTTGTACAATTTTATTATTAAATTCACCTATAAATGCATGCAATACCTTAACTTTTCTCAGAATCAAATCACAACGCTTTCCTATTTTTCCATCTTTTAAAGAATAACGAACATTCCTAAATCTTTGACGCTCATCACTAATTGTTGTCCAAAATCATGATCAACACTTTCATGCAAACAATTTCTTAAAAATGAAAGATTTCTGCAGTTAATGCATTGTCCGTAAATACAAGAACTTAAATAAAATAATCTATCATTAGATTTTTCACAAAACAAACCTGAAATAAACTCTCTTATTGATTCAGGTGGCATATCAATACCACATTCTTGTATAATCATGTTAGAATGCAAGGTACAACGTATATATCGAAAAACATCATAAAAATAACGAAATTGAACATATATTTTACAACAAGATATTCGTTGCTTATTAATTTTTACATACCAGGGTTTACATTTTTCAAAAGACCTTTGACTTATTTTAATATTACCAGGTAACACTAAATCGCTACAAAAATTTTTATAAAATTCAGTTTGTGTTGTATCTAATAGGTGTTTTGGGTGAGGATCGCGGACTTTGGACCCCACCCTTAATTTTAAAACATCTCTAGCATTAGATGAAACCCTAGTATTATCATGCCAAAATTTTTCGATCAAAGATTTAATTTCAACACCCAATTTTATATCGTGACTCGTAGTCGCCCAATCTAAACTCCAACATTGATCGACAAAAGGATCATTTCTATACTTTCTCTTCTTTTGTCATTTCCTTAGTAATGTTTTAGGATGCATTTTAAAACTCTTCAATATTGCTTTACCATTCTTTTATTCAAAGTTGTTTTATTGACTATAGCAGTAGTTATAGCTCTTCTTGCTGCGTTTTTATCTTTAGATCGACTATTTTTTCCAATAGATTGAATGGCACTAGCAACAGGAGACATAGCATGTTTTAATGATTGATCTTTTCTTTTATTTAACATAAAAAGCCTTAACCTTTTCATTACTTTCCCCTATTTTTGTATCTCCTCATCAATTGTATTAGTTGACATTGAAATGCAATATTTCAATGATAAAAGAATCTCGTGTATATTCTATTCAAGATAGTTCTTATTTATTTCCAAGAAATTTGATCGTGAAGATTTCATTCCAAGCACCACTTCTAATTTTTGTAAAAGTATTTTCATTAAATTCAACATCACACTTAAATTTTACATCTTCATTTTCATCAACAAAACAAGCTTTCATTTTCATTTTCATTTTCATCAACAAAACGGTTTTCATTTTATTTTCTATCTTTCATTTAATTAACAAACTGCTCATTTCTATTTTCATCAACAAACTGGCTTTTCATTTTCATTTTCATTTCATCAAAAAAATATAGGTTTGTTTTCATTTTCAAGAAATGATCATTTTGATTTTCATTTGCAACAAAGATTTTTCTTTTTTTGTTTTCAACAAATTCTATAAAAGTTTCATTTCTTTGAATATAGTCAATGTCAACATCATTATATCCAGCTTCTTGTAAATCTTCTACAAACAAATTTACCATGTCACTAACATGTGGATTTGAAGACGTACCTGATTTGTGTATATTGAAACATTCTCCATAGCATTCAAAGAGGGATTTGAAGACATAGTAGGACTTGTTTGTATAATCATATTCTTCTCCAAATTGACTCCTTGCAAATTAGCTTCATGTACAACTATGGTATCTTCAATGTTTTCATCTTCAATAGTTGTTGAATTGGTTGCTCCACCATCGTTCATTGATTTTATTCTCATTCTTCTTTCTCTTTGTCTTTGTCTCTCTTTTTCTTTATTTGCTTCAACTTCTTGAGGAGTCAATGTCTTTCTTCTCTTATTACGAAATTTATCTCCCATAATTATAAAATTATCAAGCACAGATGAATGTTAATAGTGAAATACTTCAAAATATTGAATCCAAATTGGAAGTTGAATACCTATTACGCCAAAATTCTTCTTCTTGTGTTCCTCAAAACAAATAGAAAACTACCACAATTCCACTTTAAAAATTGTTCTCTTTATGCTTCCTTTGAAAAATTCAATCCATATTGCAAATTTCACTTCAAAAATGGTGTAGACGATGCTCCCTTTGATAAAATTAACAAAAAATCAAGTTGACCACCTGTAAATACAATAACATATGAAAAATAATTGATTTTCAGTGCTCTCGGCCGTACATGTCAAGTTGCAGAGTTGCAGAGTTGACAGTAATTGTCAACAGTGTTTTTAAATAATATAAAACGGGATCCCGTTTATAAAAGCGATCCCGTTTATAATAAAACGGGATCCCGATTACTAAACGGGATCCCGTTTACTAATAAACGGGATCCCGCTCCATAATCGAGATCCCGTTTATAGAATTCACTCCGCGAGCCATTGTAAGGGTAACGGGATCCCGTGTTATAAACGGGATCCCGTTACTTTTTCAACGGTCGAAAACAAAACGGGATCCCGATTATAACACGGGATCCCGTTTATTACTAAACGGGATCCCATGTTATAATCGGGATCCCATTTTTTGAAATTTGAATTTGGTTTTGCATCGTGGGCGGGTTTTTGCCATGGTTTTAGGTTCGGGAATAGCTTTGGAAGTCCGAACCTAAGCCTTCAACCTGGTTTGACCTGCAAATTGAAAGCCCTAACAATGTCAAAGCAAAATATCGACTTTGGACATATGGCTGACGACCTTTTTTTGAAAATTTTCTGACAAAATGAAAACCCATTTTAGATCAAACAATGCAGATTCTAAATATATAATTTGTTTTGCAATTGAATTATTTTTGCATTTTTCAATTAATTTCTAATAAAATTGGTCCATAAACTTTAAATATCAGAGTTTTTACTATTTGAATAACTTTTGATCAACATAACATTTTGACAAGTGGATTGCACGAGAGCAAACTTCAGACAATTCTTTTCAATTTGAAAAAAAAAAAATCAAAAAATGATAAGTTTAGGTCATCTTATGCATGTCGTACATGACGATTTTTCAAAACAACAAATCTGCCTAATAAAAAATTAACAAAAAAAAAATATTCAATAAAAAATTACAAAAAAATATCAAGAGCAAGGTTAAATGAGTCATAAAACTTTTCCCAAAAGGATTTAGAAAAATACGATAATTTAAGTCAAAATATGGATGTCGTACACGTGCATGGTATGGTACAAAAAAATGACTTTTAAACAGTGGTTTTTTGAAATGCCTATTGAAAGTCAATTTGTACAATCTGGGTATTGAAATAAATTACATATTTGGAAACTAGACTCCAAGCACTACATTTTATGATTAGTGACTTTTTTAAAGATTTCATCTCTAAGTGCTTCAAATTTTAAGGTCAAATGTGTCAAATACTGAAAATCAGGGAAAACACTTCCACTTTTTGGCCAAAAAGTGGACTCAACTTCTTGCACACACCTAGGTACCAAGTCTTTGGATGTATAACTAAAATTTTGAAGATGGGTAGATTGCTACCAAAATAGTAATGTCTATATGGTATATAGTCCATCACACCGAAATTCATGGGTAACCATCCACTTCATGCGTTGAGTATATAGGAACTAACACGGGATACATAGATCAATCCAAAGAAGCATGTAGTATGGTAGAGTACACTAATTGTGGCACTTTATTTTAGTGCAATTACAACATTACAAAGAGGAGAACTACAACAACCATGATCCAAATCAGGAAAAAGTGCATGAGTAACTCTGAAGAGTTCAGAGAGACCTTTTCAATGTCGTAAGAATTGCAAAAAATGGAGAAATGGTGCAAAAGCTATGAGCTCGGGAGTGCAAAAGAGACATTTGACTTCGACAAGCAATAAATGCTACCAAACAGATTTTTTTTGAAATTCACCTATTCCACTGGAAAATTGAGCTTGCTAGCTTTTCGACAATATTTTGTTTGCAAAATTTTGCCATCTGGAGCAAAAATTATGCAAAAACGAAAAAAAAAACCTACAAAATGACCTTTTACACTAACTGAGTGCAATAAATAAATACTAAATTGGGTCAAAATTTGTGCTCCATATCACACCATATGACCACCCTTATTAAAAAAAGAGTTTTAAAAAAACTTTTATCCTCGCCACCACCATTGGTGGTGGGCAGGCGGAGTGGTGGTGGTGGCCCAGTGGCCAAGCCACCCAGGGGCCACCCCACCCTGTCGATCTTTACAAAATAAACATCAGCTAAAATTATATGTCAACTTTTTAAACCTTATAAAAAAGATTTTTAATATATAAAATGTCGATTAAATTATTTTACCAGCGAAAAGAACTACCAATCAGAGAACAATAAATGGCATTGATGATCACATTGCCTGGGATGTTGGTTGGCAAAAATGCTTACACAGAGACACATCAACCAACTAATGAGATCTGACTGTGACGTCAGTGAATAGTGGAATCCCCTACAATAAAGGTCACATATAAATGTCGATATACTCCCCAATGATAGGATTAGACCCGTCGGTCTTGGCCGATGCAACCAATGTAGTGATTCGCCTGTATGCCAAGTGAAGAGATCATAGATTTTGGAGGAGCATCGATGAACCAGTACCTGACGCTGGTGGATGGAGGAAACAATGTATGGTTGGTCAGCTAATAAATGTCGATGGAAATGTTGATATGAGAGCTCGCAGATCTGACACAGGCAAGGTATATGTCGATGAGCTTTGTCAGCCAATGACATTGGTGAAGAGGCGAGCTGCCAAGACTGGGTATGAGCCAACCAATCCTCCAAGGATGATCATCGAGAAAAACAATGAAGGTTGATGAAATCTTTAGACCGACGATGATGAATGAAGTCGCCGATGGTAGATTGATGCAATGCAATAAAGGGTTGGCGTCCACCAGTGACTGAAATAAATACCAACGACCAAGCAATTAATGGTACTCGTCGATAGAAATTTTGAAGGAATAGATTCCGACCAAGCCAATGTGACACCGATGCAATGAATATATACACCGACAGTGTCAAATCTTAATTATCACTGTAACAGTCAATTTCTCCATAATGAATGAGGACGACTTGATCGCAAAAATCACAACGATTATGCAAAACTTATGCAAGCCAATGTGATGTAGATGAAATATTAGACCTGCCGATGGATAGATAGCCGGCCTATTGAATGGGATCCATCCTCCATGATGTGAAAGGAATCATAGGACATCGAATGGCTGCACACTGCAAACCCTGTAAGCCGATCTGAGAGAAAAGAGAATTTGACAATGACTACAGATCCTTGGCGACCAAACCTTACAAAAGGACGCGGGCCACGAATTGAAGGATTCTTCCCACTCGATCTTCTAGCGACCGAGGATAGGATGAAGTATTCAGAGAGTACCCACCTTGGCCAAGCACCAGATCCCTTGGAGCCACAAACTTGATTGTCGTGTTAAAATTTCGTCACCAATTGTGTAGAAGACCAGTCATAAACTTACAATATTACCGAACCAATTGGTGGAGTAAATGCTTAAAAACCTTGACTGTTGTTTACCACCAGCGACCAATCAAAACTTGCAGGAACAATGCAATTCATACCCTTTCCAGCCGATGAATTAGGTGATGTGATCTGACGATGGCAGATTCAATAAATTCCGGTGATTGGATGAGGATTAGATCAATGCCAAAGAGAAAAACTAAGTGGCAATTTTTTTCCGGTGAGATGAATGAACCAACTCAAATTTGACCTTCAATGACGCTAGGTAGATGTACTGGACAAAGAGTATGAAGAACCACTGATAAATTATTTGTCGAATGACCAAGAATCTAACCACAACCGTCTATGCCGAGGTGATGCTGACACAATATTATTAAAATATTTTCCCTAAGGGTGATCCCACAATAGTGGTTTACAATTTTTGGCCAACCTGGACACTAAAATTATTATTTTTAATTAAATCTTCACATTCGTGCACCTATAGTGGTTAAACCATGAGGAATTTGAAAATGATGAAAACTAGAGTCTCATCACATTTTTTCTGTAGATTCTAAAAATATTTTTTTCAAAATTTTTGGAATTAGATTGCACTTCTTTTTCCATCTCCCACAAAAACTTTTTTTTTCATAAAACAACATTTTTAAAAAGTGAAGCACATCGTATAACGCATAACTTTTTTTTCATGAAGGATAAAATTACAATTCTTTCGAATTTAGATTTGTAACTCCGATATCTAGTGTTTCCACTTGGTTATTTATTTTTTTATTGAATATTTTTTATTTAATCAAGTTTCGAAGTCAAACCAATTACAATTCAGACATAGCATGACCATATAACGCGTAACTTTTTTTGTATATATCGAAATTCTATTTATTTTTTGTTGGATCAAGGACTTCAATATCTAGTGCACTCCTATTTTTAATTTTTTTTTGATAATCTACTATTTTTCCACATGTACAGAACAAAGACCTTCATTTTCGATAAAAACCTATGTTTAATAAAACTAAAAAAACAAATACATAATAAAACTAAAACATATTAAAATTATATTCGTTGGATAGCTCGTTGCGATAACTACTTGATTCCAGTTGGGTTTGTGAAGATTCCTCCATTTTCATCCTCAATCTAAGCTTTGAAGAGTAAAAAATTAGGTTTTTTTGGTGAACAAGGTCAAAAATCAAGGAAAATGGGGGTTTGCTAGAACCAGGGGGTTCTAGTGAACCCCCAAGGGTTCGAGCGAACTAGGGTTCATTCAAACCTTGGTTCATACGAACCCCCTTCCCAAAAGGGGTTTTCATTTATTTTTTGTTCGTTCATGCATTAAATGGGTTCACTTGAACCCTAGTTCGAATGAACCCTTTTTTGGTTTGTTCAAACCAATGAGTTCATACAAACCCCCAGAATGAATTTTTTTGGCATGGGATCATTTTTTACAAGTTTTCCTTCCTCATTCAAATTGTAAACCAATTTTTTGGGTTTACCCCCAAATATTTTTCAAATAAATCACAAAAATATTTTTTCAAATATTTTATTGGAAAAATTATGTGATCTGGGAGTTACGTATGACTCTCGTGTAAAAAAAAATTGTTTGTCTCCAACTGATAGTGTTCAAAATAAAAAAAAATTGGTAGTCGATCTTTAGGTTTTCAAACCTCCCAGACGCAATGGTAGGTTTTATTTTGACCCAAACTACTCCAAAAATATGGCTACCTTCTCAATTAGGCAACCAACACCCAACTTCAAACCCTTGCAGATTTGGCCTCCAATGTCAACCTGGGATGAAACATGAGTAAAATCTAACTATCTCGAACACTCCAAACACAATGGTGACCTCAAAGTCTCTCTAGGAAGCTTCAAAAGACCTGTAACTGACAAGTCAATGTATGAACCCCCCCTATATACATATTTACACCTTTCTGATTCTCTAGATCATCCGGGGATGAAAGAGAAGAGCATACTCAATTATTGAAAAAAAAATTTGCACTCTTAAATTTCTTAAAGGAATGCTAACCCACAACTCAAAAACTACTCTAATACCATGTGAGATTTGCTAACTAGCCTATTAGGAATCTAATGACTAAAGTAAAGCAAAACCGAAAATATGAGGAGGAATAAACTGTATTCCTCTCAAGAATGCAAAGCTATATTTAGTTTGAGAATTACAGTGAAATGATGTCATATTACAAAGGGAATTCCTTGGTTATATAGGCCAAGGGGAGAGATAGATGCAACTAGATTATTACAAGTGTTGGCATCCTGTGAGGTGTGACAACTCATGTCATTAAAGGCTCATCCACCTTATCCCTATGTAAAGTTAAGCTAGTGTTAAGAGGACTTTAGTGGAGGAATAGCTAAGAATGAACTAGTTAGATAAAGTACCCCTTTCACACTAACAATAATAATAATAATATATGTCAAATCCAGAACTCTTCTACTATTTCAATTAAATTTTTAAAGAGTAAAAATCCATATGCAAAACTTTTTTGACATTGAGAAGTTAGATTTTGTGAGGTATGAAGTTAGGATACATGACTACTTCTTCTCTCCTAAAATGAAAAATTATCATGAATATGAATAAAAATATAAATAATAATATATATGTCAAATCCAAACTCTTCTACTATTTCAATTAAATTTTGAAAGAGTAAAAATCCATATGCAAGAAAATAATCGTCAAATATAAATACAACACATTCTCCTATACATGTTTACTTTGAGACTAGTTTCTCATCTTAATAATTCCCAATTTACCTTTAAACAAATTTATCTAAAGTGCACTAAAAAAATTATATGAATTTATGCTCTACCTATTGTTTTATAATTATGGTTTCTCTTATAAAATTCAATGGGATGAGGAGAAACTACAGGATAAAACAATGTGGGCTCTTTAACAATAGTGCTTGTCACTCACAAAAAAGTGAACTTTGAAAATGAAATGTCCTTGCTTACAATTTACGCAATATAGTTGTAACCCATTAGTGATATGATCATTTCAAAATTTACTTGAGTGGTTGTGGGTCCCTTCATTTCATCATTTATAGACCACTTTCCATTTGAGCTTTGAAACATAGTCAATTCGTCTAGAGAAAAACATTCTTTAGAGTGAATTATTGGAGAAACATCACCCTTGCTTTAAAGCTATTAATTTTTCTCTAATTTTATCAAAATCTAGATTAGTCTGAGTTATATTTTCCATCCCTTTTCTTTGGCACTTAGACTTCATGGCTTCCTCCTCATCACACAAGCTTTCTTTCAGTGATTTTGAAAGGGAAATGTTTGTTGTAGGGAAAAGTAAAGTTTAAAAATGAAAACTCACAAGAAAATGAAGTTTGAAAATGACAACTCACAAGAAAGTGAAGTTTGAAAATGATAACTCATATTGAAAATGAAGTTTGAAAATGTGTTTGTGGGATCTTTTACAAATAAAGTTTGAAAATGAAAACTCACAAGAAAGTGATCTTTGAAAATAATAGCTCATACTAAAAATGAAACTTGGCCTTGATTACAATTTATGAAATATGGATGTAACCCATTAGTGATGATCATTTCATCATCTATTATCAGTATTTCCTTTCATTTCATCATTAATAGACCACTTTCCATGTGAGCTTTGAAACAAAGTCAAGTCATGAAGAGAAAAATATATTTGAGCATGTTAGAGTGAATTATTGGAGAAATATCACCCTACTTTAAAGCTATCAAATTTTATCTAGTTTTATCAAAATCTAGATCAGACTAAGTTATATTTTCCATCCCTTTTTCTTTGGCACATAGACTTCATGGTGTCTTCCTCCTCGTCTCACAAAATTTCTTTGAGTGATTTTGGAAGGGAAACATTGGTTGTATCTAAAAAAAATTATGATTCATTTATCAACCACCGAGGCCCTGACATCAAAGAAATTGTGGATTTTGCACTTTACAATATTGGAGGAAAAGGAGTGTTGGACATTTCTTGATGATCAAGAATTAAAATTGGGAGATTCAATTCCCTCTACTATTCAAAATTCAATATACTCTTCTAGAGTGTAGATCACCATCTTCTCACTGCGATATGCAAAGTCCTCTTGGTGTCTTGATGATTTGCTTCTCATGTTGGAAACCAAGGCTCACTTTATTTCCATATTTTATGATATAAAGCCTTCTAACCTTCACTACCCTCACAAGGGAGTTTATGTGTTTGCATTCACTAAACATAAAAGAAGAAGAGATTCAAAAAGAACAAGATTCAATAGTGGAAAAAAGGCCTAAAATCATCTTCACTCATCTCTTGCTACGAATTCAACACATTTGATGAGTAAGGCTTAGCTTGTTTTTCCATTTATTTTTTCCTATTCTATTTAGTTTGTTTTCTTCCAATCTATTATGATTCAATGTTTCAATTTTTCCTTTTTACCCTCTCCATATTGATTTTGAACGCTTTTGAATTCTCATTGCTTTAAAATTATCAGTAATGTCGAGATGTTGTGTACAAAGATTGCCATGGTTGTGCAACAAGAGGCTGGGAAGACATCTAAGGGCTTCCCAATATATGGGGGAGCTGGAAAAAACCATTAGGTCTTCATGAAAATTTAGAAGAGTCAACAAGTACATTAGTATAATTAAAGAAATCTAGTCTTTTTCCCAGAGATTCACATCCAGTGGGCATACAATCCAAAGTTGAAGACATGGTAGGCTTGTTGGAAAACCCAACTATTCAAGTCATAGACGTCGTTGGTATGGGCGGCTTAGGGAAGAAATTTCTTCTCAAAAATGTGTACAAAGTTGTAAAATCAAAGTATGATAATTATATTTGGCTTTCTATTTCTAAATCTTATTCTCTCGAGAATTTACAATGGGATATAGCCTCCCAAATAGATCCAAATATAGAAATTTTACAAAGGAATATTGTGGAAGCTGACATAACTGAAGAGAGAGTAGCAAAATTGATTCATGGCCATCTCCAAGAGAAAATATCTCTTATTTTGGTGGATGATCTATGGATGCTCTTTCCTGAAAATAGTCTAATTGATAGACTTGGTTTGCTAGCTAATATAGATTGTAAAGTTGTGGTTAGCACAATAAATAGGTAGGTTACTCTAAATTCAAAAGCTCAAATTTACCATATGAAAAATTTGTTAGATGAAGATAGTTGGAAGTTGTTTTGTGTCTACACATTTCCAGATTGTGTGAGAAATAGAGTGCCATTGCAACAACTGGAAGAGGAGGGTCAAAAGATTGAAAAACAATGTAAAAAATTACCTCTTGCTATCAAAATGATATCAACATCTCTGGCCAACACCACACTTCTCAGTAAATGGGAGTTGAACCGCTGTCAGCTTGAAGGAGCAGTTACTCCCATTGGTGACCCTCACCCTATCAACCCTAATCCCTCAACCCTATACCCTCAACCCTTAAACCCTCGGCCCTCTACCCTATACATTAAACCCTCAACCCTAATCCCTTGATCCTATACCCTAAACCCTTAATCCCTTAATCCCTCTACCCTATACATTAAACCCTCAACCCTAATCCCTTGAACTTATACCTTAAACCATTAATCCCTCAAACCTAAAACCCTAAACCCTAAACCCTTAGCCCTAAACCCTAAAACATCTACCCTATACATTATACACTCAACCCTAATCCATGAACCCCTAATCCCTCAACCCTAATCCCTTAAACCATAATCCCTCAACCCTCAACACTTAAACCCTTAATCCCCAAACCCTCTACCATATACATTAAACCCTCAACCCTCAATTATCAATCCTCTACCCTATACATTGGGCCCTCAACCTTAATCCCCCAACATTATACCCTCAACCCTATATCCTATACCCTATACCCTATACCCTCAACCATAATCCTCAACCCTCAACCCTATACTCTCAACCCTTAAACCTTCAAACCCTAATCCCTCAAACCTGTACCCTCAACCCTCAATCCTAATCCCTCAACCCTTAAACCATTAAACCCTCAACCCTTAAACCCTTAATCCCTCAAACCTCTACCGTATACATTAAATACTCAAGGTCATCAATCCTCAACCATCTACCCTATACATTGGACCCTCAAGCCTAATCCCTCAACCCTATACCCTTAAACCCTTAAACCCTCAAACCTTCAACCCTAAACCCTAAACCCTCAACCCTAATCCTTCAACCTTCAACCCTTAAACCCTAAACCCTCAATCTTTAAACCTATAAGGAAAATTAGATGTGGAAAACAATTCTCCTAACGTCAATACCTCAGGGAAGAATGCAGATACACTTTAAAATTTACAATTACAGTCTAATTAAGATGCACTATGAAGCAGATAACAGAAATAGAGTATTTGACAATCACACATGAACACCAGATATATGTGGGAAAACCCTTATGGGAGAAAACCACCACACCAAGAGAAATCACTTTGTATTACAGTAATGGAGATTACATACAAATGTCGCTTATCTTTCTGGTGTCTGTTTACAGTAGCATTCACCATGTACAATTTTGTTTCAGGAACCTTCACGTTACAGTCAACATAGAATAGAATTCATCCACTGATACAATCACACAACAATCTGTCGATTCAACCAACCGATCACAATCTGCAATCACAGAGTATATCCATGTCGTTCCATGTCCGTCGAGCTTCCTCACAGAACTGTCACAACAAACTGTCTTCTAACGGTTCCCATTTGACTCTTCCCATTTGTCCATGAGATACCAAATAGGAAAGTCTCACTCAGTCAAATGACTTCAAGCTATGTTGTCATATCGGTGAGACACTAAACATGTCTCCCCGATGCCAACACAAGAAACACTCGATATCGCCAAGACTCCATCCTATCACCAAGATGTTACATTGAGTCCAAAGAGCTATCGCTCAGCTTTAGCCATGTCACCAAGACATATCGCTTTCGTTGAGATGTCATACCGAAACCTCAAAGTCACACAGCCGTGAGTTTTCCATTTGACAAGACTATCTCTCTTGCCAAGACATCTCAACAAGCCTTCTTGTGTTACACTGAAGCACCAAATAGTTGGCGAGACCTATCGCCTTCGCTAGGACCTCATGCCGAGTCATCAAGGGTTATATCGAGTTCCAATCACCAGTCAGAAAGACTTATTGATATCGCCAAGAGGTTTCATCGAGATCACAAATGTTACTCCAAAGACTTAAGTCACACCGAGCACCAAAGGATAGTTAGCAAGACATAACACCTTCGCCGAGAGTTCTTATCGAACACATATGTGTTACACCAATGACCACCACTTGGCAAGGCAAATGTCTTTCACTAAGACATCACACCGAGCTCTAAGACTTTCTCCGAAGTGTTCATCTGTCACCAAGAGTTATACCAAAGATCCCTTATCATTGGCGAGACTTACATCCTTCACTAGAACTTCTTCCCAAGACCATTCAGGTTACTCTAATAGCCATAGTCTATCAACAAGACATCCTTCAATTGCTAAGACGTTTCTTTGAAACCCTTCCATTTACACTGATGAACAACATTTGAACCTCCGTCAGTGAGACCTTTACACATTGGTAAGACTTCTTACTGATAGACCATAAGATACACCGAAGAATATAAAATGAAACATCCTGTCGGCGAGACAATCATCTCGTGAGAGCTCATAGCGAAGACCAAAGACTCTCCTTGACACCCGATTGAATGGCCTATCAGCCAGAGATCTCTACAAGCGGTGAGAGGGCATAGCAAACAAAATGTCACAACAATAGGCTCCAAGGTAAATGACATTTAGCGAGACTCCTGCAAGGTCACAATGACCTGTACAAATCACAATGTATCAAAGTTGCTAGTCGGCCAAACATGATAGATGTCATACTGACTTTTCTCCAAGAGAGGTTTCAACCTATGATGATTTAGGCACACTTTTCCAACAAAAACCTCAATCCCTAATCCCTCAACCCTTAAGCCCTCAACCCTCAACCCTCAACCCTATACCCTCAACCCTCAACCCTAATCCCTTAGACATATACCCTCAACCCTTAAACCATTAAACCCTCATTCCTCAACCATCTACCCTATACATTAAACACTCAACCCTCAATTCTCAACCATCCACCCTATACATTGGATCGTCAACCCTTTAATTCCTCAACCCTATACCCTAAAACCTATACCATCAACCCTATATCCTCAACCCTCAACCCTAATCCCTTAAACCCTAAACCCTCATCCATCAACCCTTAAACCCTTAAACCCACAACCCTTAAACCTTTAATCCCTCAACCCTCTACCCTATACATTAAACCCTTAACCTTGAATTCTAAACCCTCTACCCTATACATTGGACCCTCAACCCTAATCCATCAACCCTATACCCTAAACCCTTAAACCCTCAACCCTCAACCCTTAAACCCTAAACCCTCAACCATTAATCCCTCAACCCTCAACCCCTAATCCCTCAACCCTTAAACCCTCAACCCTCAACCCTAATCCCTCAAACCTCAACCCTATACCCTTAACCCTTAAAAATTAAAACCCACAACCCTCTACCCTCTACCCTATAGATTAAACCATCAACCCTTAACCCCTAATCCATCAACCCTTAAACCCTCAACCCTTCGACCCTTAAACCCTCAACCCTAATCCCTCAACCCTTCGACCCTTAAACCCTTAAACCCTTAAATCCTCAACCCTTCTACCCTTAAACCCTCAACCTTTAATTCTCAACTCTCTACCCTATACATTGGAGCCTCAAGCCTAATCCCTCAACCCTTGAGCCCTTAATCTCTTAAACCCTCTACCCTCTACCCTCTACCCTTTACCCTATACATTAAACCCTCAACCCTAATCCCTTGTCCCTATACCTTAAACACTTAATACATTATCCCTCAACCCTTAACTCCTCATCCCTTAAATCCTTAATCCCTCAACCCTCAATTCTCAATCCTCTACCCTATACATTGGACCCTCAACCCTTAAACCCTCAACCTTATACATTAGAAACTCAACCCGAATCCCTCAACCCTATACCTTCAATCCTCAACCCTATATCATAAATCCTCAACCCTATACGTTAAACCCTGAACCCTGAACCCTAACCCCTCAACCCTCAACCATTAAACCCTCTCCCCTCTACCCTATACATTAAACCCTCAACCCTAATACATCAAGCCTATACCTTAAACCATAATCTCTTAACCCTCAACCCTTAAACCCTAATCCCTTAAACCCTCAACCCTTAAACCCTAAACCCTTGACCCTTAAAACCTAAACACTTAAATTCTCAACCCTTAAACCCTAATCCCTTACCCTCAACCCTAAAGCCTATCCCTAAAGCCTCAACACTCAACCATTAAAACTTAAACCCTAAACCCTCAACCCTCGACACTATACCTTAAACCCTAATCCCACAACCCTCATCCTTAAATCCTAAACCCTCAACCCTAATCCATCAACCTGTAAACCCTCAACCCTCAATCCTTAAACCCTAAAAACCTTAAAGCCTTATCCCTTAAACCTCAACCCTTAAACCCTCAAACCTCAACCCTAATCACTCAACTCTCAACCCTTAAACTCTACATCCTCAACCCTTAAACCCTAAATACTATAATTTACAACCTCAACCCTCAACCCTATACTTAAGCCCTGATCTCTCAACCCAATATCGTAAAACCTAATGGACTTGTAGCCTATACACTTAACCTTCGACACTCAACCCTGAACATTATCCCTCAACCCTCAAACGTCTACCCTATACCCTATACACTCAACCCTATAATTATATCCTAAACTCTCAACCCTCATCCTTATACCTTATACCCTCAACCTTAAACTCTAAACCTTGTACCTTAGACACCCAACCTTGAAAATTATCCCTCAACTATAAACCCTCAACCCTCAACCCTATACCCTTAACCATATACTTAATCCCTAATCCCTCAATCTCAAACCCTATACCTTAAACCCTAAACCCTACACCCACAAACCCTCATCCCTATACCCTACAATCTCACCCTTACGCCCTAAACCCTTAATATTGTCCCTCAACCATATTCTTAAAATTTAAACCATACGCTCTCAACACTTCAACCTATTCCTTATACCCTCAATCCATATCATAAACCCTAAACACAATATCCTAAACCCTAATCCCTATGCCTTACACATTTAATATTATACACTCAATAAGTTGAATATTATCCCTCAATTGTAAACCCTCAGCCCTTTGCCATGTACCCTCAACCTATTACTTAAGCGCTAATCCCTCAAACCTCAACTCTATACCTTAAACCCTAACCTAGAAACCTCAACCCTCATCCCTATAACCTATGCCGTCACCCTTATGTACCCTAAACCCAAAACCCTTACATACATACATACAAGCATACATACATGCATACATATATACATGCATACATATAAGCATACACACACACATATACATACATACATACATACATACATACATACATACATACATACATACACATACATACATACATACATACATACATACATACATACATACATACATGCATGCATGTATGCATACATAAGACATACATACATACATGCATGCATGCATGCATGCATACATAATACATACATACATACATACGTACATACATAAATAAAAACATACATAGATACATACATACATACATACAAGAATACATACATACATACGTACATACATAAATAAAAGCATACATAGATACATACATACATACATACAAGAATACATACATGTACATATGTACAAGCATTCATACATACACACAAGCATACATAAATATATACAAGCATACATACATACATACGTACAAGCATTCATACACACACACAAGCATACATAAATATATACAAGCATACATACATACATACATACATACATACACACATACATATAGGCATACATACATAAATACATGCATACATACATCATACATAAAGGCATACATACATACATACATATAAATATATTTACAAACATACATACATACCCTATACATTTAATCAACTTGCACATAGACAATTTCAAGCGAGACATAACGTGAGCGTGATATAATACGCTCATGTTATGTCAAGCTTGGGAAACATAAAGCAAAATTTTGTAAAAGGAAGGAAAACAAAAAACAAGACATAACACAAGCACGTTATAATGTGCTTGTGCTATGTCTTGTTTTGGGAATCCCCAAGCCTTAGGCTTGGATTTGCTTTGGATTTCCAACCCAAAGGCTTGGAGTGCCTTCCCAACACCCAAAGACATGTTTTTGCATATTCTACAGGATCTCACATAATCTCATTTGTGCTAATTGTTAGGTTTGCACATGTTTCAAGGTCGAGTAAATCAAACACCTGGGTAATGTTAAACTCTCTCTTAGCTATTTAACAATGTAATTTTTTCACATTTTGACAATGTTAAGGCTTTCATCTTTAATTTCTTTTGTTTGTGTGTCTGTTTTTTGTCAAAAACCAGCGTTTGGTATTAACCATTCATTGAAATTTCAAATAAATTATATTTTTATAAACTAGACTCCATTCTACACATATTAAAAAAAATCGATTAGTTTTCAAAAATTATAAGACTAGTACAACCAAAATTCTATTTTTTAGGATGTGTCCACTTTAAAAATTAGTAAAAAATCGAATATTAATTAAAAATTATCAAAAAAATCAAGCATAAACTACATGCTATTAGCTAATTTCTCATTAAAGCAATTTTTAAAATACTAAAAAAAAGTCAACCTTTTGAGGAAGCCACAAAAGACGCTATGTTATTTTTTTTGACAAAAAAGAACACCACTTTTTGTGGCTCCCTTTTTGAACCCCTTAATCTATACAATTTAAAAAAAATAGTAGTTTAAAAAGTAGACTTGGAGCACTACAAACATTATTTTTGTTGTATCTTAAAATTTTAAGTGTAACTATCCTTAATTTCTCATCCAAGGTCAGTATTTCTTGATTTCAAAAAAAAAAGTGCCGATACAAGACCCCTTTTGGACCCCATCTCTTTGCACTTACCCTAAGCATTGTTTGCATTTTGAAAATCACATACATGTTAGCGAAAAATGACACTTTTGGTCACCTTTTTATTCCTCATCTTAGTGTACACACCCCAAGACAAGAACATTAGTAACAATTTTTTTACTATTATGAAAGGCAATCAAGTTTCTAAAGTATAATATAAATGAGTATCATTGTTCAACATACTATTGAGATAATGAACAATATTTATGAGTCCTAATACAAACGTTCAAACAAATTTTATCTTCCAAAAAATGATCTTGCACTTTCTTTCCTTTGAGAAGAGGAATCTTGAAAATAGTTTTGATTATGTCCAGGTCAATAGAAATACCCTTCTCAAATATGATATAACCCAAGAGCTTTCCTTTGATGACACAAAATATACACTTATTAAGATTTATTGATATCACATACTTTATGCACCTCTAACGTCATTCTATTAGGTCTTCTACATGGTTTTCTCTATTTTTAAAAAAGAAAGTAAAGAAAGTAAGGACAAATTTATGACTATAGACTCGAGCCTATGTAATGAAAGATAAATATTTTGATCTTAAGTTGAATATTAGTTTTATATTCTCTTTTATAGATATCAAATCATAGTTAGATTGTAGAGCATTCACTTGAATCGCTTCTCCAATAATCAAACTAAGTACCATTATTTTTATTTATATTTCCACATCAATTATTTTTTACTTTTTAAAATTTTATTTATTTTATTTATTTTCATATTTTGAAATACATATAGATCTTCAATCTCATCATACCAACTAAGACTATTAGTAAACAATATTATGGCAAAAATTGCATACATGTTCCCTTTTTCTCTTATGTTTTAGATCGACTTCAATTAGAGTGTCCCAAATGCAATGACTAATCTACAAATAACATATTCTTATATGAATTCAACTCAGGAAAACACCATATTTGTTAGATAGAAGCTATACAAAGTCATTAACTATCTAATATCATCAATTGTAAATACCAAATATTAGACTAGTCTTTAAACAAGGTCTCAATATTTTTGAAGGTAATTGAAATTGGATTACTCTATTTGTTAAATTTAATATTTGAACTCATATTTCTAAAAACTTTATTTTAATAAAGAAACATCTTTGCAATTAGTGCAGATTATAGCTTATGAAGCATACATTTTATGAAAGATTGCACAATATTTGAATTATAGGAATAAATATATAAGCAAGCCAACAATAAAATTGAATGTGTGGACTCAAATGTCATGATAAAGATAAACATGTAGATTCCTTCGTATCTATAAAAGTCTTTGTCCTGACCAAAAATCATTAAAGAAAATTTCTTTTGTGGAAATTTGTCTCTTGTGAATTGTTAAAAAGTTAAGTTTGAAAATTAAGACTTGTACAAAAAATGAAGTGGCCTTGCTTGCACTTTATGTAATTTGGAATGGGTAATTGAGATTTAACGCATCTCTATTTTACACAGATATATCACATGGGTGACATTGATCATTTCAACATATATTCTTGTCATGTGAGCTCCAAAATAGAGTCAATTCGTGTAGAGAAAAACATATTTTCTTGGCTACTGACCCACTTTTCTTAACACTGTTATTCGAAAGGAGATATTTGAGAATGTTAGAATGAAATTATTGAAGAGCAATATAAATAGTATAGCAAAAGAGCCAAAGTAATAGGACTATTCTAACACAAAAATAAAAAAAGTGGAAATAATGAGAATCAAACTCAACAAAATGTGAGATATTTTCTTTATTTTTAAAAGTTAATTGTTTTTTCTTATGTTCTTAAAATTTTATTGCTGAATGTTAATGTAAATGTAATAGATTACATGTGTTTTATTTTAATACTTAATAATGAGAGTTGAGTTTTATATTTGTTTGTGATATACATGTGTATACAAAGGAAACTAGATGCATAATAACACTAGTTTAGAAACCATAAATGATAAGGAAGTAAACACATATGGATCTACAAAATTTTGATTCAAGTTGAGGACTATTTGTAGAGGTTATAAATCAAATTTCATTAGTTTTGGAGCTCATTATTTACTGCAAAGAAGTGTTGTGATCAATTTGAAGAAGACTTCCTTGATGTCTTGAAGATTGTCATAAATCAACTTCTAATCTAACTTAGTATGAAAAACTCCCATGAATGTGAATAAAAGAAAGGTAAAATAGTAAACTGTATGTCACCTAACACCTAATAATGAGAGTTGATTTTGATACTTGGTTGTAATATACATGTGTATACAAAGAAAAATAGATGCATAACAATATTAGTTTAGAAAGCATAAAATTGTAAGAAAATGGATACATATGCACCTACAAAGATTAGAAACCATTGGATTCAAGTAGAGAACTGTTTGAAAAATATTAAAAACCAAAAATATCATAGATCAACCTTTGATCATAATATAATATAGAAAATTCTCATAAATGTAAATAAAAAAATTAATTAATAAAATGTATGTCAAATTGAGAACTCTTGTCTTATTTCAATTAAATTTTGGAAGAATAAAAATCTAAATTCAAGATAAGAATCTTCATATATAAACACATGTTGCCAGTTATATTTTTGTAGTAGCTGCTGGACTGCCTAATAATTCTTCTCTTTTTAACAACTTTGAGGAGAGAAAGCTAACTCCTGACAAAAAGCACCTATGTAACATGTATAACATAACATGCCATCACCATCACATGGGCCAGACAAAATGCACGACGGAAAGACTTAATGACGGAGACAGACAAATGGAGACTGACGACAGTTAAACCCGAACGTTGACAGATGATATGGCAGAGTTTGAAAAATGAGCGGGAATTTGAATTTGAAAAATTGAGTGGGAGGGTTGAAACGAGTAGGATTTTTAAAAACAATCAACCAGGTTCAATGGTTGAGAGTATGCAGAAGCTTCTGGCAGCGAGTGATTCCAGCGAGCATTTTTCTAAATAATCAGTTTTGTCAGCAATTTATAATAATAAGCCCACTCTCAAGGTCTTAGGTATTGATGCTCACATTATTGTTGCCTATGAAAGAAGGCTTCGAACCAGTTAAGTTTGGAGTCTTTGCCTTTGTGGGGAGGAGTAGTAATTGGGAGCAATCGGCCAACACAAAGGAAATCGATTTGATCTCTAAACTTTTTGAATCTGGTTTTGTGTGATTGATTTTTTTTTTCATGCTTTTTTTTTTTGATAAACTAGTTGACTTCTATGGCCTTGTTTCTAGTTCTTTAAATGATGCATAGACTAGGAAAAATTCTTGTCACCCTACACTCAGCCTGTTTGTAGACAATTCATTGATACTCGGTGTTGAGAAAACTCCCTGTCATTTTATAGAGAAAATTGGTTGGCATTAAAAAAAGTGTTATTAGGTATGAGACAAAACTCTTGTTTAACTGCCTTACTTTACACTAATTTCAAGTTAAAAAGACATTTTTTGTAGTTTATGATATTAGTATGAAATATTTTTTAAATATTTTTGCTTAATTTTTCTATTTTAGATCACATTTCATGATTTTTCTATCTACATGTTGATGATAGGCCTAGATCATAAAATGTCAAAAAAAATTACACAATCAAACTCATTACTTTTTACTGTTAAACTAATATTTTGATCTCTCAAGTAGAAAATCCCATTTCTAAACAGGTAATGCTGATTGCAAGCTAAAAATATATCAATCTTTTTTCTCTGAGGTATGGTCTATGTTATCTGCACATATTCGGATGCAAGACACTCTCTTCACCACTTTGTTGGGATTAAGGTGTCTCAACCTAAGAGTCTCAACATGGTGAATTATTGCATAATTATTTTTATCCTAAATTATTAACTTCCTAAGTTGTCATTCATCTTTGTGGGACCTCTTTGTGAGGTGGCCTCCTACATGGCAGGTGATGAGATGGCATAATCCTTATTTTTTAGGAAGTTGGATCTCACTTGGAAGATACTATTTTTTTGGGGAGATGTTGACATATATTTCCATTTTGGAGTGGAAATTGATTTGGAAATTTCCTTTGTTGACTAAAGAGTCTTGGTTTGTAAAT
Organism: Sequoia sempervirens; assembly: GCA_007258455.2. Taxonomy (NCBI): domain Eukaryota; kingdom Viridiplantae; phylum Streptophyta; class Pinopsida; order Cupressales; family Cupressaceae; genus Sequoia; species Sequoia sempervirens. The sequence goes on along the minus strand of VDFB02066816.1, from coordinate 26,935 downwards.
TCTATTATGGATTGGAGTTGTATTTTATCAACTGACATTTATGGTGGAGTTCATGTTTGTTAACTGGTATGAGGAAAAGTAAGCACCTATTCTTGGTTATTGCAGTTTCTATGTTGAACTTACATTGTATTTGGCAAGATGACTGTTATAGATGAGATAGGTGTTGTTGCTTTTGGAAGTTGCTATGTGCAATGTTTCATGGATTAGAAAGTTATTGTTTTGACACAACTTACCTCTTGGGATTTGAAGTTGGTTTTGGAAACCTTGGGAGCCTTCCTTTCATGTTGAGCTCTATTTATATGTTGATGCCTTAGCATGTTTTATGAGACAGGTTGAAGATTTTCAGAGATGTTGTTATGCTGTCGAAATTATTCTAGAATCCTATAATAGTGTGAAAAATTCTGAAGAGCATAACTCTGAGATTGTATTGTAATTATTGTTGTTGTTGATTAATACAATTGAGCTGAGTGTTTGGAGTGGGTTTTTTTCCCGAAAGGGTTCTCCCATGTATATGCTGTGTTATGAGTTTATTCTATTTTGAATATCTATTTATGTGTTTTTAGATGTGGATCTGAATTTGTAAATGTTAATTGATTTAGAATTTTCGCAACTCTCTCCTGATAGATTAAGTGTAGGAAACTGTTTCCACCACCTGTGTTTCCTTTTACACTTAAACTTGCTGCTCAAAACAGAATTTAAAAGGCAACACAAATAATTGGATTTAAACTAATTACAATCCACATGATGTGTGCACTTGCAATACCAATTTTGTAAACAAAATTATAATTAAAAGTATTCACATTGCCCTCTCTTTTCACTCAGCCATTCTTTGTATTACACGCTCTGTTCCTCTGTTGTGCACTTCAATTTACATGTCTTCTTTTTGAATCTGCTCAGTTTTCACTAGTTTCAGTGTATCCAAACTTTCAATGCAAACTTGGGCTGGCCTTTCCCCTATTACCCGCGTCCTTCTAAAGGCTCTTTTACCTTCCAATGTCACCTTCCTTCCAAGGCTAAACCTGCTCTTTAAGCCGATTTTCCTCCTCTTTTTCGGTCTGAACTCTCTATTCCACTATTGCACACTCTATCTCATCACCTGCGCATAGAGTCTAGTCTCTTTTCCTCTGGTGTTCACCAGGCCGATTCCTTCTCTTTCTCTCCGCCTCAAAACCACATATCGTTGGTCAGTGAATATGTGACACAACATGATTACAAGTTTTTTGTGGAAATATTAGTGTTCCATTAAAGCAAGTATTGGAAGGGTTAAAATCTGAGTCATGAATATACTATTATGAACAGTTTGATGACCTGGGTTGAAATGAATCATAAATGCATGGATTCTCTAGTTAGGATGTGATAATTTTTGAAATATGAATTCCCCTACTTGATGCAGGGGTATCTGTGGCACACATCCTCTCACATTTGATAGGTGATGAGGAGGTAAGATTGACATGGATTATTGGCACTGAAGAATTTATAGAAAACAGGTGTTGCATACATTCTAATGTAAGGGATCATATATAGTCTTTATTGATATTAGTTAGATGAGAGCTTATATATGAATTATGAATGTGATTTATGCTTGCTCAGTATTACTCATCTAGAGAAAGCTACATAAGTGGTTCCAGAACTAGGTATTGGTCAGCATGGTTGTAGTTTCTATTTTCAGATAAGATTGTTTTATGCATTAACTTTTGAATCACAACATGAATTTCTTATTCAAAATCTTGTGCATATTTTTTTTCTTTGAATAGTTTGTTCATTGTGAGAGAATGCTATAGCTTTCAAGAGTTGTTATGATTCAATCTAACATCAAGAACCTGTGCAACGTTTGTGTGTTGTTGATGCAGAAAGTAGAAGTTTTTTTTTTGGGTTAATCTCCCACCACCCCATTGAATTTTAAAAAACGTAGATCAAGGTATACATAAAGCAAGAACTTGTACCAAATAGTGACAAGGCAATAAATTAAAATTTCTATTGAACCTTTTAGCTAGATGCAAAATTTTTCCTTCTTTTATATCTATGGTCTAATAGAGAATTTTCTATTGCTACTAACTCAATACATCAAGCTACAGTTGTTGAATAGGTGAAAACCCTTTGAGACAAGTTCAAGTGTGTTTTAGGCAAGCTTTTTGTAATTAATGATTCTAATTGATTCAGTCTTAATGTTATTTGTTGAATCTGCTTACCATAATAAGTCATTACAAAGATGAATCTAATGTTGATGTCTTTGGTCATAGCGATTATATGTTTGTTGAATTGTGAATAGAATTTTGGTATGAGAATATAGTATGATGTTAATGTGTGAAAGTGGATAATAGAGCTAATCATGCTATTGCTGGTCTATGTTGCTTAGAATGGGTTCAAAAATTTTGAGTAGATCAAGGTACATAGAATGTTCATTCCTCTCTTCAATTATCTAATTTTTATGGTTGTGATATAAGGAGTAGTGGAATGGTTTTTGAATCTTTATTTTTACACCTGTATTTTTGGCAATAGAAAGTTTCACACCTTGTGGAGCCAAATCTATAGATGGGAAAGAGGAGAAGTTTAATACTACAATTGGATATAGAACTAATGTGCCCTCTTGGCTAAAGGTAAAGAAATAATTGCAACCAAAATCCCACTTTGCTCTTATCTTATTATTTGGATTTGATCTACTATTTCTCATAAGATTCATTGTAGTCTAAATCTAATCTTTCTTATCTTGTTTAGGAATGTGATTTTTTTAGAAGATAGGCCTCCCAACATGCCCTTTTCCAACTGATGGAAGGGAAAATATTAGTAGCAGATTGCGAAGAGTATTTTCACATATCAATTCAAAAGATTGCAATCTATATAGTGGTTGTGTATGTGATTACTTAAAGGTTGAAGTCTCATGTTGTAAGCCCTTGAGGCAAGAAAGTAAATGTAATTATACTAGCACTTGCACCGGAGGGGGTGCAAGGGTTACGCCGATAGAAAAATATAGAGAAGTAAGAAGGGGAGAGACATGCAAATTATCATTAGCAAAGGTAACAATGTTTGACATTAGAAGATAGTAGTAGGTAAATATACAATGTGATTATACAATGTTTGAATCTCAGTAATAGATTGAGAACACGAATCATTACATTTTTTTTTTGAATAGATGGATATATTGCATGATGTTTGCTTCAATAGTGCTGTTGTTGTAGGAGTGTACATGGAATGTAGTGTTGGGTGCATGGAATAAATGGATTGGTCAATGGAAATGCAAGGTATGGAAAGGATGGCTGGGGGTGTTATTTGGAGTGCGTGTGGGTATCTGGAGAATACTTGTATAATGGTGGTGCAGTGAATGATTATGATCCATATCAAGAAATTTACCATAAGCAGGTGTAAGGTGTAGATCGAATGTCAATCAAGATTAGGAGGATTCAGAATGTGGGGGGTGATGGGTAAACATGGATTTGGTAGGTGGTACATGGATGAATTGATTTAATTTGGATAAGGTGGATGGAGTGTTGGATGTATTGTGGATGGAGTAAGATGCGTGTACCTCTTTTGCCACATGTAGCTGTTGTTTTTTTTTTGCAATCTCATTGAGATGTAGACATCTCGATTAGGGAGCCATAAGAGTCCTTATGATAAAGTGTTGTTATCAACGCATGGTTATTCTGAGATTTGGATATCATGGATGTCCCAACTTATGATGGTGTACATTAACGGTTGATGGTTTGGATTTTCTTTTTCCAAACTTGGGAGGCAAGCAATGGTAGGTGGATTTGGTGATTTGTTTGGGCCAAAATGTGTGCATATGTCTTTTTTGGTTGCTATTGAAGCTTTTTTGTGCACCATTGGACTTTATTTGATGGAAGTGCTTCCATTCTTGATTTTTTCCCCATAGTTTCTTTTACTAAAGCTTTCTTGTGCACTATTGGACTTTATTTGATGGAAGAGCTTCCCTTCTTGATTTTTTCCCCATAGTTTCTTTTACTGATGGAGATTGGTAGGGATGTTTTTGTGTTGTATTTTATGGTATCCATCTGCATATTATTTGTCAATTTTTTTGAATTTATTTGTCCCTTTATTTTTTTTGGTGGATGGGATGATGTGTGAATCATGGTTGAAGGTATGAAGTGTGGTAGCATTGATAGCAGCTTTATCATAAGGACTCTACAGTCTCCCAAATGTTGACTCTTTTTTTTTTGTGGAATAGCTACATGTACATTTAGGAGTGAGCATCTCATAGGTGGATGGAACAGTAGGTGGTATATGTATATGGTTTATTGGATGTTTGGATTCTTGATGTTGATTTTGCGTGGTATTGCTTGAAATATGCTTTGGTTCATGTTCTTGATATGGATCAATTTGGTAATATGGATTGTATGCAAAGGGGTTTGTTGTATTTTCATGGAGGGATGGGAAGTGGCTCAATATTGTATTGAATGTGATACAGTCTTTGTATGTCTTAAAAATGACCAATACTTTAGGAGGATTCGCCAGCTTGGAGCAACCAGTTGTAGGAGTATACAAAGCTAGAACATCCACTTGCATCTGATTGCAAATGCGCTAGCTTGGAGCAACCATTTGTAGGAGTATACGAAGCTAGAACATCCACCTGCATGTGATTGCAAATGCTTGGTAAGTATAGAAATAATAGTTTCTATGTATATCAATATGGTAAGGTGAAGATAAAAGAAAAACAAATATAGCTTTCTTGAGGGATTGGGGTGTTAATGTATGTGTACCTGTACTCATCATAAAGAGAGAAGACGTAGTCGAAGCTCTTCTTTTTTCCTGATAATTGTGAATGGATTATTCTTCATTCGTGAGTATCGATCAAAGGTAAATGGTGGGTCGATCCTAAGTCCGTGTATTGATTTAACTCTAGATATAGCTGTAAAAGTTAATCCTTGTCTTTCTTTTTTGCCTATATCGATTGTTGCTCTTTTGATTGTCATTCCTTGGGATTTATGTATTGTAATCGCCCATGCACTGCAAAGTGGTAATTGCCTCTGAGCACCTAGTGATATGGGTGATATAGGAATAGTTTTTGGGGCATGGATGCTCCAAGGTGGGCCATTGTAAGTATCAAATTTTACTACCACATATAATGGTAAATCTGGTGGTTTGGAGCTTTCCGTGTATACAATATCTACAACTTGTCCAAGAGAACCATTTACAAGGCCTACTTGAGTCCATAGGTTTGTAGTTAGCATGATGCATTGGCCTTTACAGAGTAGGAGTTCATGGGGAAGCTTGTCAGCATCATTGTCGATCTTTGATGGTAGGGTTGTTTTTATTGCAATACTAAGTGCAATAGGAAGATTTAATAGCTGTATCATTTTTTTGTTGTGTGTTCCAACCAAGTCATTGGTCGGGAATAGGTGCATTGCTAGGTCAAAAGACTTGTTTTCTTTGTGTGGTAACTCTTTGTTTGTGCGACGCATTAGTAGCTCCCAATCTTGTTCGGTTGGTTCTGCATTACAGATGTTTTGTAGAGTTCTTCGAAAGTCAATTTGAGCTTGTGTGTCTCCATGTTGTCGAAATATTTTTTCTAGTGTGATAACAATAGTGAATTGTTCCCAAAGGGCTTTCGCATCTGTGTGGGCGACATATATAGGTTTGTCCATTACAGGAGGTAGCTGTGCAAAGTCACCTACAAGAATGATAGATCTTCCACCAAAGCATAAGTGTTGTTGGTGGGGGAAAGCCTCGCGTAGCCTAGTATCGATTTTTAAGAATAATTTTGGGCCTAGAAAGCTTAGCTCATCAACTAGGAGGTATTTTATGTGTCTCATGCTATGTTGGAACATTGCAAGCGACTGACCCTTCAATGGATGCATTTCTTTGATTGGAATCTTCAAGGCAGAATGTATAGTTGAAGCATGTATGTTGAATGCTGCGATTCCTGTAGGAGCAACAACAAGGAGAGGGCTATGTTGTTGTGGCACTAAATTGGAAAGGGAGTGTTTAATGCAATGAATAAGATAGGATTTTCCTGTTCCTGCTGTGCCTTGTATGATCATGTACAATGGTTTTTCTATTTCATAAGAATTGTAGTGGTCCATAACAAGTGTCAAAGCGAGTTGTTGTTTGGGAGAGAGTGGATATGGGAGGTTGCTAAACTCAAAGGGTGTTGGGCTATCATGTTGGTCCACCTTGTTTGTGCATATGAAATGCTCTGCAGTTTCATGTAACGGTTGAGGTATTGTACAGGCATTCCAGTTGTGGCAAGTGTCAAAGTCACGTCTTCCAAGCATATCGAGGGAATCAAAATTCCTGCTAGTACCAAGACCCAATTGCGATAAGAACTCCCATTCATTCAATTGAATTGTATTGCCTATATTGTTTTGATCTTCTGGCTCCTCTTCCTCTTCTTGACTTACTTGTTCATCAACTATACGGTCAACATGCCACACACAGTATTTGTGTAAATTCATCTCCTTCCAATTTGCAACAATTTTCTCTTTCTCGATACCAATGTCTGCTTCAATGTTGCGAAAGTGCTTGTAAAGAAGTAGTTCACTCCAACAAAATGTTTCGAAATGTTCTGAATCCTCCTTTGGAATAGCAGTAAATCGAGGGAAGACACTGATAATTGCCTTATGTTTCCTTTCTTTCCACTTGTACTCTTTGCGACTTGATGAGAATGAGAATGTTTGTGCAGATTCAAGTAGTGTTACTTTATCCATTTCAAGAGGACGTTGTGTATATTTATGGATGTAGGTCAGCTCCAATGCATTTTCATTTCGGTTTGTTTGGATTCGGTTGAAAAATTTTCTACCAACATTAAGCACCATAAAATCACGATTACAAACAACAAGGGGCAACTTTTGTAACATATGGCACGTTTCTTGTGCACCTATATCACGATCAACAATAATTTCGGACATGAATTTTCGGTATGCTGCAAGTGCCTTGTCTTGGGGTGCTTGCTTTTGACATATGCGTGTCAACATATCAAGGCAGCTCTCAGATTTTCTTTCTGCCTTCGCGGCATATTTTGCAATGTACTTTAGAACTAGTGTTTTCGAAAGCACGGGCTGACAATCCATATTGGCCCTCCATATGGAAAGCATTGCTGGACTATGTATATTCAATCTATCATCATTACGTGTAGGGCAATAGGTTTTTTTCCCAGCTTCGTCATTGCACAATGAAGAGTTGGTACATTCAGGCCAGGGTGCACTATAGTGACATTCCATGTTGTTCCCTTTCTTGCGAAGGCAGGTTGATTCAGAACACTTGGTATGTCTTTGGACATAATTTAGTAACTCTTCATAGTCAGTAAGTGTGTTTGTATCAAATATTTTGGGTGTTGTTAGTAAGCATGGATCGTCTTGCGAGGATCGATGGAATGTGTTGCTTCTATCTCCCAGATTTCGAGGATTCCAAGCACTGACATATCTATCAAAGAATGATTTTGCTATGTCTACATCTGTATGATTGCTCCAGTTAAGAGTGTCCATGTTTGGTGCACCCTCAATCCAAAGGAAGCCATGTACATGTGCAGACCCTCGATGTTGCCACTCATATCTATACCAGTAGTTTGTTGCACAATATAGTTTCTCTAAGACTTCTTCACGAAACACTGTGAATCTTTGATGCAAGTATAAGGATGTGGTATGTGGGTTCATAACAATGTTATCTATGCGATCTTTATTGTTTAGTGATGTTTGGGTTGCCCCCTTTGTAAATAGTTGATGTAAATCAGGCCATTTGGTGTCTGCAGCACTTAAGGTGAAGAATAGTGTTGGGGAGCCTATTTGGTTGATCATGTTTGACAATTCACCACGAGACTTATTCCAATATGCTCGTGTCCCTCTAAGGGATGATCCGTAATGCATCAGTTGTTCGGCTAGTTTAGTGTCAGGCAATGTTTGTATATGGAGGCGAAGGCTGTCTATGGTAGTTGGTATGCAGTCCTCAGCATTTTTCTTGACAAAAATGGAGGCAACACCTTGGCTTCGGTGACGCATCAATAGATTCAAGACAAAATATCTAAACCTTGGGTGCCTTCCAAATCTATTATCATGGAACCTCATTAGGTGCAATACATATTCATGCATTTCAATTTGTCTATAGCGAGGTTGTAAATGTAATGCATTGCCATTGGGAAACAAAGAAGGAAAAGCCATGTCTAGAAGTCCTTCAGTATTGTATTCATTAACTGGTGATGACTCAAGTGTTGGCCAATCTATAATGGTGTGATTGTGATCTCTAACTTGCAATGTTTCTTTTATGATTTCTAGTTCACGACGTTTATTTGGTAGCCTAGCCATGAAGGATGAGGAGCAAGTGAATTCAGTGTCGGGTGAGTCTGCGTTAAATTTGGAAGCACTAATTGGAGCAACAATATTGTGATCGTCAGCATTAATGTTATGAAGCATAGTGGAAATGTCTGTATTTGTATCAGGGAGCTCCTGAAGGGATGCAAAATCCACCTCGACATCTTTGTAATATGGGTCATTTGTGATTTTATATTTCAGTGCAGCCCACACACGATGCCTACTTACATAGCAGTCATAATGGTCACCTCTTGTATTGGTTCTTTGAACCACCAACACATCCAAGTTTTCTATTTTATGTGGCAAGTATTTTGCTATGGTGTTGATGTCCTGTGGGAAACAAATTGTGTGGCCACTATATTTGTATTGGCCTCCACGAGCATGTGTTACTTGTATTATTGGATTGACTCGTGCTATTAACATTTCTTCGACTTGTGTTAGTGTTCGTAGCTCGTACGGCTGTACTCCTGGGTCCATTAAATTAGTTGCCGAGAAACGATGTCTACCTGTCTCACGGAAGCATCTAAAACAAACTGGACCGGTTTGTGTTGTGGTGGTACGGATTCCTGGGTAGCATTCATGGCAAATTGTGCAAGTTGGTAAGTTGGATAGTTTATCTAGTTTTGAACGAAATCTTTTTGAAGCGTCTATAAAGTTTTGTTCAGAATACGGTAAGCTTGTGGATTGATTTTGCCGTGTGTGGATTGTTTCATGTGTGCATGCTGACAAACCTATGTTGAAAGTGTGTTCATTTTGGGATACACATTCGCCTGGGTCAATGTTGTGTTGGTTTGATTGAAAGGAAGGTGGTGTATTGGCTTCTATTGCTTGTTTTCCTATGCAATCGAAATGACGGCGAATGTTGATTTCTTCTTTATGTTGCATGTAGTAGTTATGAGTTCTTTTACGTGATTGTATGCTTTTAGGGGTAGAGGTCGCCATCTGTAAAGGAAATATGAACTATAATTATCAAATGAACAATTACAAATACATACAAAATTGAAGAAGGTAAACATTAATTTTGATGAGTTCTTCGATCACTATATTCTGTGAAAAGTTGTTGAGATACAATTGGTATGCTATATACATGAGTAATTTGGTAGAAGAAACATATCATAGTATTTTCATATTTTTTATAACATCAATATATTCAATATACATGTGATTTTGAAATTCCATGTATGGAATGAAAATTCTAGAAAGTATACTATATAAGGTGTTACAAAATTTCATATACATTATATGAGTGCTTGAGGTACATCTAAACACTAGCAATATGAGACATAGTAGTGATTTCACTCAACATGAGCAAATTCTCTGCAACAAAATCTAGCTTGTCGACCTTTGTGATTGTTGATTTGACTCGTCCTTGAGCAACACTTGAATCATAGGAATTTGTGATTGTGAAGATAAATTGCTTGAATAACACTCCTTTCACTATGGTTTCAGCTTCAATTTCTGTTCCAGAATTGAATTGTAGCATGTATAAATTATCTGCAGAGATTCCAAGGAGTTTGGTAGCTGGTTCTTCAAAAGCAACAGCCCATAATATTCCTGTATGATCTGCGAGCTTTAGCTGGAGTATGTATCTATAGGTACATTTAGGAGTAGTAGCTTTGCACTTGGAACAATACCATGTCTGATCATCATTCTGGACAACTTTCTTTTTACATTGTCTTCCATCTAAGTCAAGGGGGCAAGATGGATAGCATAATGAATTTGTTTTTATGTATTGCACTGATGCTTTTAGAGTGCATTGGAAAGTTTTTTTCACACTGGTAGTTTGCTCTTCAATATCAGCAATTGATTTCCTCATAAGCACGAGAGGTGCATCCAATGGTTGTGTATTCAATGGAGTGACATTAGCCCCATTCTGTTCAAACCATGATTTGAGTTGTTCGGCCTCCTCTATTCTTGGGTTTACAAATAGGTGGGTGCTTGCCAACGTGCTTATGACCTTGCCATTGTACTCAGTGACACGGCCATTTTTTATTGCAAGTACGGACACATGTTTTAAGTGATAGCTCTCCTGCAGTTGCTTGCCTTCCTTTTCAGTTGTTGGACCCCATAAAGTAATATTAATGGTAGATGAAGAGGTATCTATCAATTTGATGCTCCTTCGAAGAACTTCAGTCCCATCCCTCCTCCTTATGGTTGAGCTTGGGTCCACACATATGACTATTCCAATAACATCGACAAGGATATTATTGTTCAATTCTAAAATGTCCTTAAAGGGTGTGAAGGAGAACTTATGTTTGGGAATTGCAAGGTCATCTTCTGAGTGAGAAATTTTGGATTCCTCGACTAAAAGAATTTCAAGCTGGCTATTCAGTTTGTTGTACAACCTATTAGCTGACTTAATAGTCCCACCAGATATTGTATATACTTCTCCAAAATGTACATTCATGTAATGAAGGTTTGCAACTTCATTAAAGCATGTTATTCGTATTTCAGTGCACTCACAATCAACAATATCAAAAGAGAAGACCTGCCCTTGTCCCTTCTGTGTGTTGAAGTGGTGCATCTATTTTTTCATGGTAACACGACCCTTTATAAGCCACCTTGTCTGAAATGGATTCAAATTTCTAATGGGCGTAATATTGGATGGGGAGTCTTTCTTTTGTAGGGAAGAGGCTAACCCAAACAGTGCCCTTTGAGTAGGTGGCTTTGTCACCATAGGAATGTTACTCATGCTTGTAGATGGAGTAGTTGAGTTTGTAGAAGTTACTTTCTGGACTTGCTCTTCAAACAGGTAGGCAGGTTGACCAATGATGTCATGTTGCAAACATGTGATTTCTAATTTGGAGATGACTATCCACCTATAAAGATTAAACGAGTCAGTATTTTGAGTACAATTAAATGTGGTACAGCTGATAAAAATGCTAGGCTACATATTGGTAGTTGTGAATTTTGTAGATATGCATGCAAATAGCGTGGCTCACCTTGAATTGCAAAGAACAGGGCAACTGTATCCTATCAATTTGAGTATAGATCCTTTCTGGAGTTCTTTAGAAGCTATGCATTGGTTGTACTTTGTTGGAAGTGTTGCCTTCTGCTTATGTACCCCATCGGAGAGATCCACTCTATATCGATCAACCAATTTGAGCGCATGGCCAAACGGTGCAATTTCTAATGCTTGTAGATGGGGTTGCAAGTTTAGGTTACCATTATTCATCAGCTTGATTGCATCCTTAGTCAAGGAATATTTTGTTAGGAGAGGTGGTTGCGGTACTATAACATTGTTATCAAGGCTTATAGGCGTGGCTTGTACTTGTTGGGTTTGTTGTTCAAAGAGGTTGGTGGGCTTGCCAATGATATCTTGCGGCCCACATATGATTTCTAATTCCGATATGACGATCCACCTATGAGTGTAAAATAAAGAAGTATTATCAATAGGATGATATGTAAAATAATGGAGTTCATGAAAGATAATCTAAAAGTTTTGATTTTGCATATTGTAGCAAATTACTAAAATATGATGGCTCACCTTGAATTGCAAAGAACAGGGCAGCTATATTTAATGAGTTTAACTATAGAGCCCTTTTGTAGTTCTTCAGAATCTATGTGGTGGTTGTACTGTTTTGGAAGTGTAGCCTTCTGATTATGCACCCCATCAGAGAGTTGTAGTATATAGCGATTGGTTGGTTCAGGCCCATGTCCAAACATTGAAATATCTATTGCTTGTAGATGGGGTTGTAGGTCTACGTTTCCATCATGGATCATCTTAATTGCGTTCACAGTCAAAGAAAACATTGTGGCAAGAGAGCGAACTAGTCCTTGCAAAAGTAAATTGTAGTTGGCAACTATTACTTACTTTCAATGATGTATAAAAAGCATACTTTGTGAAGTGTGAAATTAATATGTTGTATACCCAACAAAATATACTTAACTAATTCGATAATATTTCAGAAAGCAACAATGTTCTTGAATGACCATACAAGTAGTAGTTTAAATAAAAGTGTGTATAGAAGTTACATAGAGTTAAAGTAAATTTAGAATAATACCTGTAAATGTGATTTTGAATAGGTATGTATGTCAAAATAGTGGCCTTTAGAAGTTAGCTTGCTGCACTTGTAAGGAAAACAAAAAGGGAGAGTCTAGTGAGTAAAAAAGTTAGTTCACGCTATTAAGTAATCTAACTAAATTGGATGCACTCTAAATGTTTAGATCTACATTCTATGCTAAAGGAATAAGAGGAAACATGCTTTCTAACAAATGAGTATAAAATTAGTGCATTAATAGCAAGGGATAAACAACGAATGAGAATACAATAAGATTAAAGAGAGTTACTTGGTTCATAAATGTTTTAACCTATTATTGGAGAGCACTAATTTTATGTTGATTGTGTTCTGGTTGAGGATACATCTATCATGTATGTTAATATAGTATACTAGAAATGTGAAATATGTTAAAAGAATGGAAGTGAGTACAATATTATCATTCTACTAATTGATCAAATTTTAAGGAATGTAGGTGAAAAAATGAGACAATTATTGAAGGAGAGATATAGCATTTGTTGGCGATATATATTTGTTGGAGTGAACACAATGGTTAGACTATGCGTAGTTGAAGTCAAATGAGGAAAGGTTTTAAACACATTATATGCAAACTACTATTCTTAATTATATGCAATTGAACATGGAATTTGTTTCTTGAAATTTTGACATATGGGTCAAGTAAAGATATACAAAACAAAAGCAAAAGTCAAGAACCAAGATGCAAAATGATAGCGAGAGAACAATGTATACATATTTTTGAAGCAAAAAATGTGTTACATGGTATTGTAGTAGGTGACATATTGGATCTTTTTATTGTGAGGAGAAGTGCCTTGTTCATAGTATATTGGAGCTTACATTTGTTTAAGGGAGTTACAAAATATCCAACTATCCATAAGTTGGTAAAAGCTGAAGTTATATCATTATATCAACTACTATATCCACATTTATAGTGATAATGTATCTTAGGGGTGGTTCAAGTAATTTTGGAACGCTTCTTTAATGTAGATAGAGCCACCTTGTCCGTAGAACTCATCCGCTTTCATTTCACGAAGGAAAGTACAAAATGAACTCAACTTCTCACAAGTTGAATGGAACTCATGTACTGTTACTTCCATTGACTGAATGTCCAAATCTTGGACACTTTGCATGTTTTGAACAGTGGCCTTCGCTTGTTGTAGCAAGTCCAGGCAACTAACTGTAATGTCATTTGCAAAATCTTGTATCTGACTTGTAGAGTTTTGATTTCCATTGATTGACGGTGTCGAATTGGCTGACAACATTGGCCCACTGGAACTACTGGAGATGTCAATAATATCCATTGCTATTTAATTGACGATGTTGAGTTGTATCTTACAACCTATGCTGCAATAATATATGTTTTGTGTCAGTGTTTAACCCTATGCTCCAATAATATATGTGTTTTTTAAGTGGTAATTTATCATTTTTTACAATTCTACTTATGAATAATAATTATTGCTAATATTATTTTTAAAAAGACAATTATATTTAATATCAAGCAATAACTATACAAACAACTAAATATCCAATTGATAACTATTTGATACTAATGGATATTATATTGTAAATAAATCATTAACTATAACTTTTCCATACTAAAGAATACCACATTAAATAATAAAAAAAGTAACTTAATTGTAATTGTTCAATATCAATTGATTGTTGATAAATTTAATTGGCCAATACTAATAAATATCACAAAAAAAAATACTAGCACCTATTTTATTTCATTAAATCTAAAACACAATATTTTACAATTTAAATTGCACTTCTATAATAAACAGTTACAATTTTAACAACTTCCGTATAATAAACATTATTGATGAAATCCAATTAAGGAAATTTGCAATTTTGTTTGGCTGCAAAATTAAACTTTAATTGGCCAATACTAATAAATATCACAAAAAAAATTAACTATATTTTTATAAATGAATTCGCACTCCACATAACTAGTTAATAGATTTATAGTTTTAGTTAGAAATATATATTTTTTGTTCTATAGAAAATTAACTATATTACTGCAGGAGGAGTTGAGAAGAAAAGACATAGGTGTGAAGTCAAAAACTCTTATTTCCTTGTATGTTTGTAAGAAAATCCACCCAAAGAAAGAGAACCTAGCCACCATTGATGATGAAAGTTCTTCAAAGAAGAAGAAATTAAAATGTACACTATTGCAAGAAAACTAATAGTTTAATTATCCTTGTTAGAGAAAGCAAGAGAGAAGAGGAAAATGAAAGAGAGAGAGATGGTGAGACAATTTTAATTATAATTTTGAAGGTAAATTTGTTATTTAAATTAAATATATTTATTTATTATTATATATGTTATTTTAAATGTATTTATTAATGTTGACTTTTCTTTATTTATTTATTAAGGCAGGTGTAGAAGGTCAATTAGGAAACAAATTGGTATATTTTTGCATACATTTGTGCAATATATAAGGTGAATGGAGAGATGGATATATCACATTTTAATAAAAAGTAAAACTTAGAAACAAATTATATTAAAGTTGATAAAGTTTTTTTTTTTTTAAATATAATGTTATTTGAATTCAAATATCATATATAATAATAAATAAATATATCTAATTTAAATAAAAAAATTATTCCAAAAATGAATTTAAATTTTAATAGATTATATAATACATTTTTCTCTAAGAAATCAATTAAAATGTTAAATTTCCTATAAATTAATTAAAATAATAGTAGCGGATGGCATGGTGTGATGGTTTATAGGTGGCATTGTTGTCTTGCCACCAAGGTTCAAACCTGGTATTGATGAATGGTTGTATTACGGTTCATAGCTCGATTGAAAAGCGTTTCCTTGAATAAAAAAATTAAAATAATAGTATATGTAAAAAATATACTTATTATAATTAATTTTATTTAATAATATATAATAATAAATTTAAGATATATATTATATAATTACAAAGCAATATATATATATATAATTTTTTTATTTAACAAATTAAAAATTAATTAGGGTCTACCGTTTTGGGGTGTTGAAGTGTTTATATGCTTTTTTTTTTGGAAGGTCAATTGGTACTGAAAGAAATAAAAACAATAACTGTAGGCGAAATAGTGAAGGGGAAGTTAGGAATTCGAATAGCCAGCTTTATCCGATATTTAATAATAAAAAAAACTGTTAGTAATGTGATTGTGTATTTTTGGATATTGGATGAGATTTGGCTAATTGGGGCTAGACTTGTGGAAATCTTCTGTTAATTAAAAAGGAAAAAGAGCATGCAAATAAAAATATTGATGATACTGTAACTTTTCGATATGGGGAGGAAATTATTTAAATATAATAAGTAAAATGTAATTAAATATTTTTTCCTATTTGTATTTTATTTTTACAACATATCATTTTATCTTTTTTTTTTATGAATTTGATAGTAAATACTGTATATCTATAATAAGAGTAGTATATTTTAACCTGAAGAAAATAGTATAAAGACGGCTTAGTTAATAACATTCTAATGGCAGCGAACGATTCAAGGATAAAATAAAGTAAAATAAATTTTACCCTAATCTTCAAGCTTGAGAAATCTTAACAACTCAACCAGGCAATGAAAATAAATACAAGCCAAAAGACAAGGAGACTAAATATCCATACACGTTTAACTTAAGTGAAGTAAAATGAAATAAATCCGAGCCAAAATGTAGAGCCATATTTTCAACCCCGATTACATAAATGCAACCAAAAAATTTCATAGAGACTCCTTTAAAAGCTACAAATATATTCTATCTGTAGCTAACAGGGAGAAAAGTGCTCCAAATGGGCATGGTAATGGCATTCAAAGCAAAAAAAATCTTCATTCAGATTGTGCAGTGAAATTAAGTTAAGAAACAGCTTTGATTAAAAAGATATGTGAAGGTGTGTATATCTAGTTCGTTATTTTTAATGAAACAATTTGACAATAGTGATATTGGTATCTTCTTCTAAATTTTTAGATCTGTCATTAATAAAATTTAAATCTTTTTTAGATTGTGAGGGAAAATAATATTAGGGCCTTTTAAAGTTTATAATTGATATAAATAAAAAGCAGAATTCAAGAGCGTGGTAGAGGAAAGTTGCCAGTACACGGGCTACACACGTTATCGAGTTGTAAATTAAAAAAAAAAAAATGGCAACTGATAAAGAAGCAAGCAACATGAGAAGGAGACTGGCAAGTGACAGGGGCGCACAATATATGGAACAGGGGCTGCTTGGAAGGTAACCTGGAGCCAAAGAATTTACTACAGGCTGTAAGGGTGTTATGAGTTTGATGTTTTCAGTCCTCACATAATCTGGAGGGAATTACTGACAAGGAGAAGAGCCTATGTAAATCTGGAAACCAATAGTGGTGAAAGAATAAGCCTGTGAAAGTGGATAAAATATGGTATTGATGGCAGCAGCTTAGCTACCCGGTTGGTGCAGCACACAAAATATAGGTAAAAAAGTGAAGGAGGAAATATTGTTAATATAATAAAGTTATTTATTTTTATGTATCGAAGAATAGCAACTGCAAATGATCAATACAATTCTTCAACCATAAAATATGCAAAAGTATACACAATTATTTAGTTTCGTACTCTTAAGCATGTTTAGTTTACCCACCAAAATGAATGATTAAGACAATCCAAAGATCAGATAATAAAGAATTTTTTTTGTACAATAGTGTAAACAATTGCCTAGCAAAAAGATTTGAAGAAAAACTAAACAGAGCATATTTGTAAACGAATGTTATGTGCAGCTGGTGACAGAGAGGGGTGTGTTAAAGTGGACAATCTACGGGAGACAAAGGACTGAGTAGAGAGACCTCGCCATGGAGAGGAAGAGTTGGAGGTGTACTGTAGCAAGGAAGGGTGGGAGGCGTGCAGTAAGGAGAGGTGTCGATTCCTAACAAAGGTCAAAGTTGAAAGGTGGATATTAACAACTTCCAAACTACAATGAAAGTTGGAAGCTCGATATTACCGTGCACTGTGTGGTCTACACTCTGCGTAGATTCTTTGTCCTGATGTGTCCTCTGTCTTCTGCGTAGACTCCACGTGCAATTTGGTGCGAGAAATATAGTTGCTTTGAGTACTGGTCTCAATCAAAGTCGGCATTCATTCTTCTTGTAGGCAAAAGCAGTGGTGATTTAGCAGATATTTTCCAACATCAGTAAATGAAGAGGGTGGAGATTTGATGGTGTTTGATATTTGTGGAAATTGATGGCGTTTGATATTGTGTAGGCTTCTTACCAGCTGGCGGTTGATATTTTTAGACTGGACGGGATTTCAATTTTAGTGGGTGCGTTGTACATCGCATTAAGGTAGCTGCAGTTAAACCGTCCTCAAGCAGATGGGGAATCGATAGTTTTGCATTTAATTCAAAGACAGCACAAGTACCAAAAACTACTGGAAGACACTCCAGCGCTTCAACTGGGCTCTGACAGCCTTCCCGGTGTCGCAAGCATTTCACTCAATCTATTGCCATTTCAAGAGTTGGCAAGTGGGTTCCACAATATCTCATCGAGGATGAAGTTTACCAGCATTCCACCAAGAAGTTTGACGAAAACCAAAAGCGCTTTGTGAGACTTGTTTTCGCAAACAACTTGCAACTGATCGCATCGCATCAGCTTGATATTCTAGCAGTTCCGATAGGGAGATTTGCGCACGCCATGTTTTATGGCGTGAGACTTGTATCGCAGCTCATACATAATATAGCCTCGATAATGAATTAATAATTCATATTTTTATTAATTTATTATGCCATCAATTATTGTGTTTTTGTAATTGATTGTATGGTGGATAATTAACTAGATCCTCTAGTCATAATTCTATCACATGGTATCTAGTGGTTTTAAATTGCAAGGAAGGACATCCATTGGAATTGTATTTTAAGTTATATCTTCTAATATTTAAAATTGGTTAGGTGTTAAGAGAAGTATGCTTGTAAATAGATTGTTGAACCTAAGATAGTTTGAAAAGCACTTTAAACATACCATCAAATTTGAGGTAATTTACAAGGGACTTTGTAAATAGTTCATTGAACATGAGGTATTTTGCATTGTAATATACAGATAAGATGTCTTCATGAAGAGTGAGTAGATTCAAACATGTAGTTAATATTTTTACAAGGATAAAAGAAATGTTTGAGATGATGAGGAATGTGTTGATTGGTTGGACATATAAAAGAAGATAGAAGAGGTAATAAACTTAGATATGGTTAAAGTAATGATTTAAGAAATTTAAAGAAAAATAAGCAATCTAGAGAATGCACTCTTTATCAAACAAGTTGTGGATGAACAAGAAGAGGAAGATATAATTCATTCAAAGATATTGAAATCTATTTAAAAAATTATAAGGGCCTTAATTGGTGAAGTAAAAAAGACATTTCACTTCCTTTGTTTGATTGGAACAAAAAAATGCTCACATTATTTGTAGTTTTGGAAAACACACTATCCCTTGTGGAAATAATTAACAAGGGACACTGTGTTTTCCAACATTGCAAATAATGTTGGAAAACACACTGTCCCTTGCTAATTATTTTTAATTAGTTATTTCCCTGTTGATAAGCACACTATCATTTTTTTGTTCCTTGTTGGAAAAAAAATATTTTCCCCTGTTGGAAAACACACTGTGTCATTTTTTTGTTCCTTGTTGGAAAACACACTATATGTGTAAGTTATTTCCAATGTTGGAAAACACACTATCCCCTGTTGGAAAACACAGTGTCATTTTTTTGTTCCCTATTGGAAAACACACTGTCCCCTGCAAGTTATTTCCAATGTTGTAAAACACACTGTCCCCTGTTAGTTATTTATAATGTGTTTTCCAATAGGGGAGTGTGTTTTCAATAGGGAACAAAAAAATGACAGTGTGTTTTCCAACAAGGAAATAACTAATAGGGGACAATGTGTTTTCCAACATTATTTGCAGTGTTGGAAAACACATTTTCCCTTGTGGAAATAATTGACAAGGGGCAATGTGTTTTCCAACATTGCAAATAATATTCAAAAACACATTGTCCCCTATTAGTTATTTCCTTGTTGGAAAACATGTCATTTTTTTGTTCCCTGTTGGAAAACACATTGCCCCCAGTTGGAAAACACACATGTCATTTTTTTGTTCCCTGTTGGAAAACACACTATCCCTTGTTAGTTATTTCCCTATTGGAAAACACACTATCATTTTTTTGTTCGTTGTTGGAAAACACACTGTCCCCTATTAGTTATTTCCAATGTTGGAAAACATAATATCCCCTATTACTTGTTTCTAGACATCTTGCATTCTAATGATGTCCCCTATCCACTTTTCCTACACAGGGGACATTGTGTTTTCCAACCCTGCAAACAATGTGAGCATTTTTTTGTTCCAATCATATCAAGAAAGTGAAAAACACATTGTCCCTTGTTAGTTATTTCCAATGTTAGAAAGTGGAAAACACAATGTACCTTGTTGGTTATTTCTAATGTTGGAAAACACACTGTCCCCTGTTAGTTAGTTCTAGACCTTATAATGAAGAAATTAAAGAAATAGGAAGTAGTAGTTCATAATTAAATAAAAAAATAGATGAATATTAGATAGATGGAGGATGATATGGTAGATGTAGTGAAACAACCTTCATCATAGAATTAAGGTTGTATAGAGAGAGAGAGAAGTAAGGTTGATTCATTATTAGTGCCTCCTCCCATTATTATTTAAGATTCCTTCTCCTATAGAATTTGATTCTTTCAGCATATGGTGCTCATTCTACTCAACTGTATTTTGAAATAGAGAAAGATCTTAGGACTTCAACTCTACTTGAGATTTCAAATGTGAAAACTTCTTTTGCAATGGCAACAATGTTGCAATTTCTACTTCAATTCCCTCCCACCCTACCACTCCCTATCTCCCCCCTTGCCTCTTTCTCTCCCTCTATCCCTCCCACCCTACAACTCCCTATCTCACTCCTTCCCTCTTTCTCTCCCCCCCTATCCCTCTCGCCTTACCACTTTCTATCTCCCTACATCCCCCTCTCTCTCTCTCTCTCTCCCTTAGATTAATAAATTTATATTAGCCTAAAATTAACCTAATGAATTAATTCAATGATGATATACATTATGTTTAGGGTTTAGGGTTTAAGGTTTAACCTAATGGAGATACGAAAGGGAGGAGGGAGAGAGAAAGAGGTATAGAGTGATAGGTTAGATAGCGAGAAGTAGAGAGAGAAGGTGGGTGAAAGGAGGAGAGAGAGAGATGTGAGATAAAGAGAAGTAGAAAGGGAAGGAGAGAAAGGGGGAGAAGGAGAAAATTAGAGAGGGAGGGAGGGGGGATGGATATAAATTCCTTGTTTGAGACATATATAATCTATTGATTATTATATAACCTTGGAGATGATTACCCAGAGGACTTTTCCCTATTGCCCCATACTATAATTCTATTTAGGAGGCAACTGAGGCTTAGCAAACTAGAGTGAGAGAGGGAATTAGGAAGGGATGGAGAGAGGTTGTGTGGGAAGGAGGGAGAGAGAGAGGGAAGGAGGGAGATAGGGAGAGGGTGAGTGGAGATAGAGAGAGGAAGGGAGGTAGGTAGAACTTGATGTGTTTCTTAGTTGAGTGCTTATACATTTAAAATCATGCAAATCATAGACACATCAAAGGATTTCAATGGTATTGGGTGAAATTTTTATTTAGTTTTGAATATCATTTTTGTCTAACCTAGATGGTTTATTAATATGGCTAGTAATTAAATTAATTTGAGTTTATTAATATGGCTAGTAACTAAATTAATTTGAAAATAATTTTTGTTCAATAATCTTTGAGTTCATTTGTTCAACTCCACTTATAGAATCATCTCTCACTTTCTTTTCTTGCACAATTTCATATGTAGTACAAAACCTCTTGACTTTATCCACTTTTGTATTGCCATTTTCCCATTGCACATATTGCACTTTATCCACTTTTGTGTGTGTTTGTGAGGGAGAGAGAGGGGGAAAGAGGGGGATAGGAAGTGGTAGGTAGGAGGGATAGAGGGAGGGAGAGAAAGAGGGAAGGAGGGAGATAGGAAGTTGTAGGGTGGGAGGGATAGAAGAACCCAAAATGGACTTAGTAGGAGGGGGAGATGTGATGGTGGATTGTGGGAAATAGGAACCAAAATGGATTTATAGGATGGAGGAGGGATAATGATAATGTGTTTGGGTTGTTATGATGGAGGTGCAAGGAATAAAGGGATATGTAGGTAAAGCTAGATAAAAAAGTAGGGTGGGAGAGGTACAAAGAGAGAGATCTAGTCTATGTGTGTGAGAGAGACGGGGAGGGAGAGGGAGAGAGAGGGGTAGGTAGAGAGAGATTCTTATTGAATACAACCCATGTATATTATAATTGTTATTATATGGTTTTTCATCATGTTTATATCAAATATTCTTAATATCTTTTATAGGATTAAAATTCTAATTCTACCTTATTAATTGTAATATATTTGTGGTAATTTATCAAAACTAAAAGATCTAATTATATCTCAATTGTTCAATTATAGTGTAAATATGTATAGCATTAATCAATTGATCCTTCTTCATTTTTTTAATTAATCAATTATAATGTAAATATGGACAACATTAATCATTTATAGTTTCATCAGTTTCATGTAGTACTTAGTTCTATCAATCCAATAACTTACTTTATTTGAGATTTTTTTTGTATTGCATTCATCTTCACCATAATCTCCTTATGTACCTTCTCTTGCACTATGTGGTAAATTTAATTACTTGTCATTCCTATCTCACTCTCATATCTATTATCATGAAGGATTTTTTAAATAACATGCACTAGAACCTTGCACCTAGCCTTTATGTTTTAGGGGAGGTGAGAATTTCATGAAAGCATTGGTTACATCAATGAGATATGAGAGATGATGCTATAAGTGGACTTGTATAAATGATGTCAAAGATAGAGGTAGGAAGAGAAAGAGGCAAGGAGTTCTATGTTGAGTATGAAGTATAATTTCAAGTATTGAGGGAGGTCAAGTATAAAGACATTTTTACTAACTTGTGGAGAATGGTTTACGTAAGATCATAGCAAAAAGGCTTAATATTTTGATGTGGTCCCTTATATCAAAGTTATTTTGAATATAAAAACAAATTTGTCACCAACATAAAACATGTGAGGTTTGTGGTGAATTTTGTGTCACTCCCTATATTTTTATTATTATAATGTAAGAATCTATTGAACCTATTGGTACATACACTTTATGCTCTAAAATATTTCATGTGCCTTGTCAAATTTTTTTTCATGAGAGTCTAACTCCATTGTGGATGGTCATCCATGGTAGGATGTGTCGATAAATGTCTTATGTTGGAACCCAAGACATGTCTATAAAGAACTATGCCATGTAGAACTATGAATACCTACAATGAAATAATGTTGTATGTAGAGGATGGTATCATCCTTAGTGTGTGGTTGCACAACATAGTATACATGAAATTGATGTACAATAATTTATTTGACCCTCTCCATTTGGTTTCTTATCTACAAATGAAATCCTATAGAATAATTCCTTTATGTATTTAAGATGGTCCATTATGTCTACAAAAAGTAAAAAAATCATGGATTATAGTCATAAATAATGGATGTTGGTAAACCAAAATTGACCCAACTATGAGTGAAGAAAAGACACAAGACATTTATCATGGTGATATTTTTATGCATGTGATATGATGGACATCATGGAGAACCCATCAACCATAATTCATATTTACTCATGTTGGTGATTTTTTGTAGGTATCATGTTCAAGAAATCCATGCTAATGGATTCTTATGGTTGTGTTAGAATTTAAAGAGTAGTGTAGATTCCAAGCTTCCTATTTTTAGGGATGGATGATTTGATAAACTATTTGAATGTCATAATCTATTTTTCCAAGACCTATATTTGAAAGTAGTTATGACTAGATCGTAATAGAGGGAGGGAGAGAGGGAGGGAGAGAGAGAGAGGGAAGGAGGTAGATAGGAAGTGGTAGGGTAAGAGGGATAGGAGTGAGAGAAAGAGAGGGAAGGAGGGAGATAGGGAGAGGTAGTTAGAGAGAGGTAGGTAGAGAGAGGGATCTAGGTAGGGTGGGAGAGGTAGAGGGAGGTGCTGAGAGAGAGAGATAGAGAGGGGAGGTTGACGTTATCACAATGCTTATGAAGATTTGAAAGTAGTTATCCAGTAGATCATAATAGAGGGAGGGAGGAAGAGAGGGAAGGATGAAGATAGGAAGTGGTAGGGTGCTAGGGATAGGAGGGAGAGAAAGAGGAAAGGAGAGAGATAGGGATAGGTATAGAGAGTGGTATGGTGTGAGTGATAGAGGTGTTGGTGTAACTAAAAGTGTTGTACCTTGTCCTAGGTCATGATTAAACCTTAGTTTACTTAGGGACCACATAGGAGGTAGTTGGAGAATTTCCACTTTGGGTGGACTTATCATGTTATTGCTTTATTCCACATCCACCTTTTGTGGACACATCATGTGATTACCTCTCCACTTTTTGTGGGCGATCTACCTTTTGTGGTGATTATCACATTATCACTTTTCCACTTTAGGCGGAGTGATAGATTTTCATAGTTGTCTCATACCATAAGATTATGACACTTGTCATAATATTATGCCCTTCTATGTACTCACCTTGGTTATATAACCAAGGGGTCTCCTATGTACTTTTGCTCATCATATTTGCATTCATGGATAAGAATATAGTTTATCCTTGTCATATTGTTTCTATCTCTCTTGTGCATTAGGCCTATAGATCTTGGGTGGCTACCTTCATAGTCAATTCTTACATGGTATCAGAGCTATTGGAGTGTCTTTAGTTAGTCTTTTGGAGAGATCTTGAGTGCAATATTGTATTTTCTTGATAGAAATATCAGATTCTAGGGGGTTCCTTTTTTGGCCTTGTATTGTAGGTGCATTTTGGGAGCTTGTTGTATCAAATCTGAGCTCACCATTGCATCCAGAGTGTCTGAGATAGTCAAATTTTCCTTTTGTTTCATCCTAGTTAGACATTGGAGGCCAAATTTGCATAGGTTTGAAGTTGGGTGTTGGCTCCCAGATCTAGGAGGTAGCTGATCTTTCATAGCAGTTTGGGTTAAAATTGACCCTACCATTGCGTCCGGGAGGCCCAGAAACTCAAAGATTGAATACCAATTCGTCGATTTTGGACATTGTCAGTTGCAAGCTGAGGAAATTTTTTTTTGCCCGGAGGCCATACGGATCCGAGATTGTTAAATTTTTTTATTTTTGCAAAAAAATATTTCAGTTAAATATTTTCTGCGAAATTTTCATATATTTTGGGGCAAAATATATTTCAATATTTGGGGTTTTTTTTTTGGAAAAGACTTTGGCATATTCTTTATGCGGATTCCTTCTTCATGCTGGCGTAATCGTCTTGTCGACATACGAATTTGTCAAATCGCAGGCTTGGTCGACTCCTTGATTCTCGTCCTTTCACTCCCAATCAAATCTGACCGCAATTGCACGCACTCCTCCTTGCAGGCTATACTTGTACGAGGTTTTTATAAAAAGCTAAGTTTGATTATTTCGGCCCTAGCCCCGTTCGCCGTGGTCAGAATTCTTGGCTGGTCCAAGTCATTATGTTAGCTTCTTTCCATGGGTGTACCATGTCGGCTCTTTTCCTCGGCAGTGGACTCTCCAACGCCGACATTTGACTCATCGACATTCATCAATGCCCCTAGCTTGTGCTTTGGGTTGCACAGTCAACATCGACAAGAATTGGCAAAGCCTTGTTGACTGGTCGCTGTCAAATGGTACCTGCGTCACCTTGAGACAACCAGGGCTTTGTATTATCAGTGGTATGCAAATCATTTGCTCGAGTCTAATCACCTCCTGCATCGGTGGCAACATACAGGCATCAGCCTGTATTGATTACACCTGTCTTTTCGGCATTTGAAGCTGCGTCACTTGTACCTATCCTTATATCGGCGGTTTTGATTGTACTCTTTCATTGGCAATCTCTTCATTGACTCTTTGCTTCATTTGTCAGTCGGTACGAAGACTCCATTACCTAATTCGCTGGTAAAGAATTATATCGATGTTTTCTATAAAATTCTTGGTTTTAAAAACTTTATTTTATAATATCGACTGACTATATTTTGTAAACACCGACCTCTTATTTGTATAGTTGACGGTTTTGTAAGATCGACTAGGTGGGGTGGCCCCCGGGTGGCTCGGCCACCGGGGCACAACCACCGCTCCGCCCGCTCGCCACAAATGGCAGTGGCGGGGATAAAATATTTTTTTAACCTTTTTCAATAAGGTGGTCATATGGCCCAACCAAGAGTACAATTTTTGACCCAAATTAGTATTTAAATTTTGCACCCAATTAGTGTGAAAGGTCCTTTTTCTAGGCTTTTTTTGTTTTTGCATAACTTTTGCTCCAGATGGAAAAATTTTGCAAACAAAATATCATCGGAAAGCTGGAAATCTTAAATTTCTAGTGGTGTTGATGTTTCTTCATAATTTTTCTATTTGGCTACATTTATTTCTCATCAAAGTCTGAAGGTCTAGTTGCACTCTTGAGCTCATAACTTTTGTACCATTCCTCCGTTTTTTGTGATTTTTGCAACGTTGGAAAGGTTGTTTCGAGCTCTTTATATTTTCTCATGCAATTTTGCATCATGATCATGGTTGTTTTAGTTCTTCTCTTTGTAATATTGTAAATGCACTAAAATAAAGTGCCACAATCTACTATTTCAGTGTACTCTGTCATATTGTATGCTTCTTTGAGTTGATCTATGTATCCAGTGTTAGTTCCTATATACTTAACGAATGCAACGGCTAGTTACCCATGCATTTTGGTGAGATGGAATAGTCACCATATAGACACTCCTATTTTGGAAGCACTCTACCAGTCTTCAAAAGTTTGGTTCTACATCTAGAGACTTGGTGCATGGCTCCAGTGAGACTTGGATTGTACAATTTGTGCATGGCTCTAGTGAGACTTAGATTGTACCAACCTACTATTGATGAGCATTCAAGTTTGATGCTCATGCAGTTGTCTTGTTGGTCTTGACCTTATTCCTATTGTAGTGTGGATTCATCTACAGTTCTTCATTGACAGATTCTATAGTTACTCTTGGGTTGATAGATTCAACTCAGTCACCAGTTATGTGACATCTTCTGCAGTTGTACCTGATTCTTTCTATAAGTGCTTATCACTATTTGGCATTTATTTTGGAACAAAATTTGGAGGACTCATCATCATCCTTGGTCCGCTCTACATCAGTCTTCAAAATGTTATACATTGTCTCCTTCTTTAGTTAGATTGGCGACTCTTGACATTGTGACATTTGAGCAGTGACTCTCCATTTGGAGGGGTTGCACAGACTTCTTCATTCTTCTTATGGGGAATTTTTCCTCACTCGAGTTTTTATCCTTCATAGAGCATGTTTCTTGTTTTGTTTCTCTCTTTTGGGCTGTGATCCCACAAAGCTGGTTTACAATTTATGGGAGGAACAAATTTTTTTTGAAATCACATATTTTTAGAACATATAATGATTTAAGCCTTAAAAGGTTCCATTTAAAGAATTCCAATTGAAGAGGTTTTGATCAAACTACCTTAAATCAAACCCCCTTGGATAGAACCCCGCTAGTTTTAAACCATACCTATAACAGAGTCTCCTTTACACCTATCAAAATGCTGATAAAAAGCCACTTTTGATTTACCTT
>VDFB02066815.1:0-13042 GCA_007258455.2 Sequoia sempervirens | reverse complement strand
TATATAGATTGTATTTTATAATTTGTAAATTCTAATTATAAATATTAAATAATAATAATATAAGTAATAATAATACAGATTCTAATGATAATAGATATTATTAATTTATTTATTATTATTAATTATAGATTGTATAATAAATAAATAATAATATACTATACAGATTATAAAATATTTAATATATATTAAATTTTAAATATATATAATTTTATAAATAAATCATTTTTTATTTTAATTATTTATATATAATTTTATAAATATTAATTTTTAAAATAATTATTATTAATAATTAAGTAGTAATACATTCATTATTAATAATTATAATTTAAATTAATATTTATGTTTCATTGTTTTATAATATTATAATTTAAATTTATTAATTTTAGTAAAATATTAATTATACATATATTAGGTTGCATATATATATATATATATATATATATATATATATGAAGAATATTACAGGCTTTGTAGGACGCACTCCATTCCGTGATCAACCCCCCAAAGAATTCGGTCGGCCTCCAAGTATCCGTACCTGCCCGGAATTCACATTTGGCAACTAGCTGAGTGATCCGATGCTTCATGCCCAATTTTAATTTTTTCACTAATCAAACAAAAGTACCGATCATTTAAGCCACAGTCACAAATCTGTAGTAGACATCGAATACGGATCTAACCTTCTAGGATGATGTGTTGATGAATTCACTAAATTGAACTTCAAAAACAATTTGTCTGGTATTCATGAAATTGTTGTATCACCAAAAATACAAACCATAAAAGACGGGTAACCTTATTCGTCCATGATGCTGTTCACCATGTGCAATTCTTGTTGTCTGTCTTGAGTTTTCTGGTTGATATGGTCCCAAGTATTTTGGCTTCTTTTGAAATTCAAACAACCAAAAGAACTCCCTCCAAAAATATCTTGGTAGACAATCTTTAATGAACTTTTTAAAAAAATATTGTAATATAGCGCACCTTGAATGTCTTCCTTCACCATTTCTTAGATCTGCCATCATCCTCCTATTTGTGGATGAGGTATCATGTGCCATTCTGATACCATATGAAGGAAGTCAGAGTCTTAATACAAAACAGAAAATGTGTCAACAATATTATAGTTTTAACCACCTATAAGGAACTGGAGACCTAATCAAAAGTCATTAAGTGTAGGACTGTCATGGGGATTTTGTGTTCAAGTTTTATGATAAAGTATTGAAGTCCTTCTGAAGAAATGAACTTTACATGTGTGAATACACCAAACCACAAGGCAGAAGGAGAATTTTAGAAAATGTTTTTATTCTTCACGTGAAAAAATTTCTTCATTTTTATACCTTGTGGATGTGAGCACACTGTTTTTAGCATAAAATCTTGCTTCTATTCACCTAGAAATGATATCAACAATTGTGGCAATAGAGAACTTAAAGGTAAAGCTGGGGTATCTTATTAGTATTTGTCTTTTGAATGTTCCACACATTCATGTCATTTTCTGTTTGTGTAACAATATTTAGTATTTGCATTTCTACAGGCCTAATCATATTTTATAAGGTGTTCTTTTCGCTTGTTTACATTCAAATGACTTGTATTTTATATTTCCTGATGTATTTTATATTTCCATGATTGTACCTAGTTTGTCAATCTCAAAAACATTTAAAATGTGGTATACCTAAATGTTCATGGGAGCACCATTTATTGGATAAACGGAATTTCCATTGTTCTAAAATCTAAAGAACTATTTGTTCACACTGCAACATAGGCTGCTGTTGTTTTCAATGTATGGCCTTATTTGTTTATTTTGGTTATAGACAACCTTTTGTGATGAAATGGATAGGCTTGCGTTTATGTTAAAAAAATGGCTAGGGATGGTTGTTTCAAAATTTGATACTTCTACTTTACTGTGATGGATTTCTTAGATGTTTACTCTTACCCTGAGGACGAAGCAGTTGAGGATCCTTTTTTAGCTCAACATTTATCATTTTTTGGTATTGATTTTTCATCCTTAAAAAAGGTAAGTTGTCTCTATTTATTTTTTAAATTGATGCTCTCATGGATTAACGGCATCCAGTTTATGTTAGACAGCAGTTGGCAAATTTTGGTCTTCTATATTTGCCTTTAGGATCAGCGTGTATCCTTGGTTTTGCTTATGCTTGTTAAATATTTTGTTTTATAGGTTTTGATTGCATTTTCATAAGGGTGGAAATATAGTTTCTTTTGGCTTTATGCTAGGTGATGCTATGACAATATTATTTGATGGTTGAAATAATCAATTTTTTAAATACAAGTATAGAGTTTTATGTTATAAATAACTAATCACTACAGGAAAATAATTATTTTCTCAGCCTCCATCTGCTGACCTTAGCTTTTGTGTTTTGGGCTACTATAATACAGAACTGAAATACTCTATTTTATTATCAACACTCTACTAATTGGTTAAAGGATGAAATTATCAATTATGAACCTGTTAACCTTCTTTTCTATGACTGGATAAAACTTGGGGTTGTGCATTTTTTGGTGTTGCATAAAATGCAAATTAGAAGTGCAACATTAAGAGGTTACCATTTGACTTTCTAAATCAAGGAAGGACTAACTATGGAGTACCATGCAAACATTTTAATCAGACAGCAGCATGATGGATGCAACTATTGAGGTGAACAGTCTGGGTTGGCCCAATGGTGAAGAGCTGTATACCCTAAAGTGGAGATCATAGGTTTGAATTTATAGGGCAGTAGAGTTGTATACTTATGTGAACAATATATAACGTAAATGGAAAAATAATCCCCTTGTGAAATACTTGCACAAAGGGTGTCATATGCACCAACATTGTTTTCTCAATTGGCAGTGACCTAAAAAACTACCTTAGCCATATTATCTTATAAAATGATACCCACAGCCTGTAATTATGAAGAGTTTTATTTAAGTTATAATTTCTATGTAGCTTTAGCAAGAATGGAATATTTGTAATATAGAATTGTCATGAATTGAAGAAATTTGAGCTCCTTATTTAATTTTGTAAATCAAGGAAGAATTAACTGAAAGAATATTATTAGAGTATCATGGAAAATTTTAATTGGAAAGCAAAAATATGGCGATTTCAAATCTATTTTGGCTATAAATATGGATTTGTCAAATAGCTCCATTTACATATCCATCCAATAAGTCATTTTATAAATAATAACTATAAGAAGCATATGGATTTGACGATCATGACCAGGAATCTGCTGCTATAAATGAAATATCTAAATTTGAAATCTGAAAATATGATGATATGCCAGTTAAACACCTTGAAACTGAAATCCGATTTTTTAGAAAAGGAAAGCTCATCAACTTTGAGTCCTCAAAACAAAATTATTAGTGGCATTCAAATAATTTTTCAGGCTCTGTACAAGATAAACTTTGTTTCTTTAGAAAGTGTGCTCTCCAGCTTAAGCCAAATATACTTCATGAGCAATACAGCTTTTTTACTTGGCCACAAATTTAGTCTTATGAACTACTCCCTCAAACACAATCTGTTTCAAACTTGTACACACCATTGCAGACATTATTGCAGAACCTTGCAATATTTCGAGTGAGACATATATAATAAAAGATTAGAGATGAAGTGCTGGAGAAGTAGCATGGGAAATAAGCATATTCAATGATGCTTGAGTGTAAGAACCCCTTGTTGGTGTAGTTGTGCATTTATTATGCTGTAGGATAACTTTAATTAGGTAATTTGTTTACGTAGGTTTCGTTATGATTGTCCTTTTTGGAGTGTGAGGTGTCATCCTCTTACTTAGGAGTTACATTTCCTTTTTTGGAGAGTGAGGTGTTATGTCAATCCTTAGGAGTTACACTACTGGGAGGGTGAGTTCTCATCCTCTACTCTTTCTTGAAATGCAACTTCATTGTATTTATCATATTGCTTTATGAATGAAGTAGCTAAGTTTTGTTCATTGCATTTTGAGTTTATGTCATTTGTTCCAGGGTAGAGTTTGCCCTGAGTAAATCCTACACCCCTCTTGCTGGAGGATGGAAAACACGTCTGTTGTTTTGTCTTTTGACAGTCTTTGTCAATTTCCAAGTTGAGGTGGGAATTAATTCCTCATTGAGTTTCCTGGTTCCTACTGACACAATCTAAGAAAGGCTCTTGAAGACTTAATCTTTGATTATCTAAATATTACTGTTAGATTGTATTGATGATTGCATAACAATTCTGGTTTACCAATCAGAACTGAAATGGAAAGATTATAATTATTAATAACTTTAAATACAATTCTTTGCTTATTGATATACAATCTGGTTTATGTCACTTTTGTTAAAACCTCTAATCAGCTTAAGCATAAGAAAAGAAGCATATTGCTGTAATAATCTAGCAAGTAGCAACCAGAAGCACTGTATATTTGGTACTTTATAACTTCATTCTTTACTAAATCTAAATCAGCACCATGAAGTGTCTGTAGTTTTTCCATGACTGCATAAGATGTTCTCAATACAATTTAATTATTAATTTGTATTACTACCAAATCACAGCAGTTTCAAGTTATGTTTTACATCATTCCCTGGAATAGGTATGAAACAAAATGTTGTCACTCACATATTCATAAAGATAACAATGTTGTTTTATCCATTTGTATTTCCAACAATTCAATTTGTAGTTACGGACCATCCTTACAAATTATAAGGTGGAAGTACAATGAACAACATGAACATTAATAATGAATGATATAGTACAACCAAGGTTGTCCTTAGTAGAGATTTGTTTCTGCAAGGATGATATCAATCTGGATCCTAACGCAGTAGAGGGTATCAAGAGTATCATTTGAATCATGCATGTTTGAACCAAATCAAAATGTGCTGATCCTGGTGCTCTACTAGAGGTAGATGAGGGTAACGAGGTGGTGGTGGGTTGTGGCGGTTGCCTCTGCACATGTGGACCATGAAGAGAGCCCACTATGCCTGCTACATCATCATCTGACTCAAGGTTGACTGGAGCACCTTGAGAAGAAGCTATGGCAGCTTGCATTGCCGCTTTTGCTTTTGCTCTTTGCACCTTTTTTTCTTCTGCAGCTGCAACTGTAACATACACCCCTTTTTTTTTTTTTTTTAAATACCCTGCTCGCTGGTTGGTTTGTTTGTGAAGTGTTTGATGGTTGTTTTTCTTAATGCATTGCAAAAATATTGACATGAAATGGAAATAACAATGAACTGAAATTGCTAGAAACTAAAACCATTTCACAAAGATTGTAACCAACATCATTTAGATTTATTTTCTGTTCAACATCAGATTTTTAAAATTGAAAATCAGACTGGGAAGAACCTGTTACAGCAGCAATATGAGTGTTTGGAAGTGGCGAACACAACCTCCAGCAATGGCCAGCAAACCCTTTGTTTTCCCAACGCCAAGGGCTCTCTTCTCTAGTGCCAAAAACCCCATATTCAAACTCCACTCCAGCAGTCCACAAACTGAGTTCTTCTCTGGCAAAGGGCGCCCCTCCTGGAGAAGTCGACCTGTTCTTAAAAATAAATGCCTCCACCAAAATTTACAATCTAGTACTCAAAACGATTGGGAAGAGAAGGGCCTTCAAATGGAACAATACCCAGAACAATAACTTCAATTGATAATAAGCAATGAGCAAATAACCAGATTCAGGTCCTTTTTTGCAGTCACCTAGAAACTAAAAATAAACACTCCAAAACTTCAAGAAAAAACACCAAAATCTTAGAGCCAAGAAAACACACCAAAACCCACTAGAAATACTGAAAATTCATCATCTTTTCTTCTTTGTAAATCAATCTTTGAAGCTCCTGTTAATTCTAACTGTGAACCAACACCAATATCTGATTAGGGTGGATATTTCACCACCAAAACCAACCCAACAATGGAGGGTTTTCGTCCTCACAACGCAGCCCGGGCAAACCAAAGAAAATCCGGCAACATATCAGTAAGTTGTTAAGTTTGGATAAACAAAAATGAGAGCCAAACTTCATTTTATAAGATTGGGGCAACTAGACTCCAAAAGTCTTTTAATTTCTCCCTAAAAGGTATGCCCTTCTCCTCTTTTAATTTTTAACTTTTAAAATTATCAAGTCCCCCTCCTTTTGGCGTCCACCCTACTATGAGGACCATTTAAATAATTTAACATTATAAAATGTTAATACCTCTTCACATTGGCGTCCCAGCACATAGAGGAAATGTAATATTTAATTAACTTTTAAAAACAACTTAAAGTTGTTCACTAGGCGCCTTGGTTTTTTTTCAATGACCACTTTTCCCATGATATAAGTTATAATTTAACTTTATAATTCAACTTATTGAAATAACTTAAGTGGTCGAAATAACAAATATTACACTGCAACCTTAGCCTCTCCGACTGAAAACTAAATAATAATGCTACTGTGAAACATAGGCTTGGAACCAACTCTCTAAAGGTGACTTACTAATATTAGCATCATTATAAATAAAGGTGAGAAAGCTCAAAGCTCAAAATTTGAGCTAAATCAAGACTAATGAGGAATCGTGATCAACCGAAGATGGTACAACAAGACCGGGTCATCGCGAGTAATAGTAACCCTTCGAAACTCCCAAATCGGGATTTCTAAAGATAGTGCACTTACTATAAATAGTATTAAAAATAATAATGACTCCAAATGCTGCTTTTGAGCACAAACCGGCAGTCATTTAATTAACTAAAATAGTAAGTTCTTAAAAGCTTGTCGATGCAAGATGTATGCCAAATCCATCAAGGTGAGTTCTCTCGAACCCAAAATAATCCACAAAATCCAAACTTGCATGCAACTTCGATCGAATGTACACACATCCTTCAAGCTCTTTGAAATCCCGTATGAATCCATATAAACCAAACTTCAAACTCCAACATGCAAACCCTCAACTGCTTCCAAATGCTTAAACCCGAATTCTGCATTTGATTGTGCCTACAAGGGGAAGAAGTTAATCATTACCGAAAGTTTAGGTGCTGTGCCGGGGACATTGAGAATCACTTTTCCCAATATTGCTTGCCCTCAAGCAATACCTCCACAACTCCAAAAAAATTTAAACTGATCCACACCAAAACCAGTAGGATCCCAAGGTCCCATGTCCATCTTAGGAAGGACCCACCATGTCAATGCTGCACCATTCTAATCATATAAGTGAAACCATCATGACCAAACTGCTCTAACCAGCCCTGTAACCCCCAAAAGTAACCATCCTTAGAACTCAAACTGAAGAGATTGGAAGAATTGAGATCATTACCATGCAACATCCCATGCCCAAAAGACTCTGAGTAGTCAATACCAACAATACTACGGTCTATCATAAACCCATGCAATAGGAAAAATAATCTACCCAACTGAAAAATAGACTCTTAAGCAAAACTCCATATGGTATCTAACAGAGCCATGATTGCATAGGTGACTTCTCCAAATCTCCTTGCAAAGAGGAAAACAATCCTGTGCAAGAGCTCAACCAAGTCATCCCCATGACTCCATATAAATCTGCTATGTCTCGCCCGAAATATTATGATACAACTGTGGAGACTACGGAAAACTCCTACAATTCCCACTCCCACAACCTCCGAATGATAAACCAAAGCATGTGGGGGTTCGCTGTCCCGAACCAATATTGCAAGAAGACTATCAAAATTTGCATCACAAACCTCCATAAAATGAACTTGGAGAGTAGGAAAGATTTGAAGAAACAAATATTCATTGCTGTTCAAAGCTGGGATCAACGAAATACAGTGCACTCTACACAGGGAATAATAGTAGTGCCATAGGAACTCTCAAGTGTGAGCATGTGAGAAGAGCATCCTATTGCACCCAATCATTTCATAAGTGGCTGGAAAACACACCCAAGAAACCTCCAACTAATACCTTCCACCTGCTTGACAAGAAATGACGAACCGACTCTCCTGAATGAGAGTACCTCCCCATGTAAGGTGGCTGGTCTGCTCCAAATCAGCAAGCTCGTGTCTCAAAAACTGCCCCCTGTCTATGCCAAAGATCACCTCCAAGAGTAACTATCTGTTTCTCTCTCCAGTCCACACTTAAAATTTCTTGACAATCCATTTGTTGATTTTCCAATGAGACCATCAGATGGCTGATAAGGAAGATAGCAGCACCACTAATTCTGGAATTTTGATCCTTATCCCTCTATGAATCCTTCCAACCATACCTAATAAGTTGTGACATAACAAGCCGAGGATGCCAAACAAGGATACCCAACCAAGAATGATCCCCAACAAACCGGAAAGAATACACAACATGTCTCCAAGTGTCCATTATAACCAACTGCACTCTCAAGGAATTAGTGTCTTCTCTCAAGAACCCCTGTTGCCTAACCATGAAAGCATTCACATCTGAAGAGCATGGAACCAATGTTGTCTTCAATCCCAACTCCAAAAATGGTCTAGTATGAGCCAATATATCACTCCACCCAAAGGATGGATGGTCAAGGAAATAAACAACCTGTTTCGGTTCTTCTTTCTCCCCTTCCTCTTGAGTAACAAGTCTAAATTCTTCACTCCTTGCTGCTGTCATGAAATTACCAACAGCTTCTAAGACTTGTTTGGGCAACATCTTGATGTCAAAGATGTTGAAATCTCTCTGAATCATCACTTCCCTTGTGGAGACTTTATCCTCCAACCCATTTATACATTCATTATCAAATAGCCTTGGAAGATTGCCACTCACCAAGTGTGACATGTCCTCATAGACTGATATCTTATCATCAATATGTTGGAAATCATACTTAGTCTCATGCTTGGTCACTTCACCACATGTTTTATCGTCCATCATAGAGAGGGTTATCTTCAACACTCAATTCAAAGAGAGGATTGTCAAAAACTTGGAAGTCATCCCTTTCCTCTTGCTCACTTCCATCTTGCTGATCCAAATCTGCACATGTTACTTCTGATTTTTGTGGAACATTTCCCAAGTCAAACTCTTCTTGAAGACAATCAAGCTCTTAAATTACCTGTTTGATTTCTTCCACTCTTTGTCCATTCTCCTGTTCTCTGGAAAGTTTGAAATCATCTAGCTGCTCTTCTACCTCCATTAATGCCACTTGAGTGTTTTCTAACATCTCTTTTGTTGACTCAAGCTCAAGAGTAAGCCCATCAACTTGTCTCTCCTTTTCTTGGAAAGCACCCATGGTCTTCTTTGCAATTTCAAAGGCATAATCTCGATCTCTAATCAAGTGAATGCATGTTGATTTCAATGTCTCCAGAGAGTCTTTGATAAGTTGCAAATTTGGGAGAGTAGCTTCACCCCTAACTTGTTTCTGTCCCTCTTCAATCTGAGCCTTCTAGTAGAGTTCTTCAATCAAACTGTGTGTGTGATCAAATTGGGATAGAGCTTGCACTTCCTTTTCAACGGATACCCTAAATTGACCTTCCCACTCATAAGAATGCAAAGATGGTGAACTGCTGATAGGCTGCAAGAAAAAATCAGAACTCTGTTTTGTGTCTTTGCTGCCCTCATAGCTGCTCCAAGACTCCCTTTTTTCACCACCCACTAGCTGAGAATGCTCAATATCATCAATAGGATTAGACTCTACAATTTCTTCGAGCCTTTGCTTTAAATCAGAACTCTCATTCTTGTTTTCAATGACTCCATGGCTGTCCCTAGTTTCACACCCTACACCATCCATGTGATGACATTGCTCAACATCTAGATGATGATCAGCTTCGTGCACTAATAAATCTGATTTGTGCTCAAGGACACCATCAAACTCTTCAATATCAGGTGCCTCATAGCCTTCTAAATCAGCTTCCACTTCACTATCACTTTGATCAAACGAGAAGGCAACCCCAAACTCAAGGATAGTGTCACCAATGGTTGCTAATATAAAGTCCTCATCAAGTTCTGTTTCATCATCTGGATCAAAGGGAAATTCATCCCACACAGGTTCTTTGTCATCCTTAGGTGTCATCACACCCGGATCCCAAATGCTATGGGACTGATTGTTTTGATCAATAGGAAAGTGTTCATTGTCCCCCTCTTGGGGTGTTGACTCTTGGAATAAGCTACTATGATCAAAAAACATGGTAGCCCCCAACTCACAGCCAAGATAACTATCATTGGTACGATGATAAGGCTCTACAATAGATGTTGTTTTGAAGTTTTCAGTAGCATCAAACTCAACATCATTGGTAGCAACCTTCTCAAAGAGATCGTTCTGTAGCTGTTCCATGCAAGCTTCTTCTCCTATGGCAAACTTATAACTTGCTTTATGTTTTGATCTTTGAACAACCTCTGAGTTATCACAAACATCATTACTGTGGCAATGGTCATAAGTTGACTCAATGGCACCACCAATGTTGCCCTTAACTTGTTCCTCATTAGCGAACTCATCAGTCTCTAAACCATCATTGAATGAACCCGAATTAGGATGCAAGACTGCTGTTTTGTTCTTTTTACCAAACCAATCTTCATTGTCTCTAGTTACATGCAAATCCAAGGGGGTATTTTGGGGCTCTTCCACACTCTCCTCATAAGTCAAGGTATTTTCTTTGATCTCACAGTCATCTTGATGTGTCGTGCACTTTTCCATCCCGACTTTTAGACCTAGCAAAAACCATTTTGAATCCCTATTTTATTTCAGGATCCCTCATTAGCGTGGTCAGTTCCTGCATCAACTCAGGTAGAGACTTCTCTATAGTCATCTCCCTTCGTGTGTATTCCTGTTCTCTTGCGTTCATTGAATGAAGAGTGCTGATTTTCTTATGACCACACAGGATGGCAGGAAAAACTAGCTCTGATACCACTGTAACATACACCCCCTTTTTTTAAAAAAAAAGTACCTTGCTCGTTGGTTGGTTTGTTTGTGAAGTGTTTGATGGTTGTTTTTTTTAATGCATTGCAAAAGTATTGACATGAAATGGAAATAACAATGAACTGAAATTGCTAGAAACTAAAACCATTTCACAAAGATTGTAACCAACATCATTTAGATTTATTTTCTGTTCAACATCAGATTTTTACAATTGAAAATCAGACTGGGAAGAACCTGTTATAGCAGCAATATGAGTGTTTGGAAGTGGCGAACACAACCTCCAGCAAATCCTTTGTTTTCCCAATGCCAAGGGCTCTCTTTTCCAGTACCAAAAACCCCAGATTCAAACTCCACTCCAGCAGTCCACAAACTGAGTTCTTCTCTGGCAAAGGGTGCCCCTCCTGGAGAAGTCGACTTGCTCTTAAAAATAAATGCCTCCACCAAAATTTACAATCTAATACTCAAAACGATCGACAAGAGAAGGGCCTTCAAATGGAACAATACCCAGAACAATAACTTCAACTGATAATAAACAATGAGCAAATAACCAGATTCAGGTCCTTTTTTGCAGTCACCCAGAAACTGAAAATAAACACTCCAAAACTTCAAGAAAAAACACCAAAATCTGAGAGCCAAGAAAGCACACCAAAACCCACTAGAAATACTGAAAATTCATCATCTTTTCTTCTCTGTAAATCAATATTTGAAGCTCCTGTTAATTCTAACTTTGAACCAGCACCAATATTTGATTAGGGTGGATATTTCACCACCAAAACCAGCCCAACGATGGAGGGTTTTCGTCATCACAACGCAGCCTAGGCAAACTAGAGAAAATCTGGCAGCGTATCAGTAAGTTGTCAAGTCTAGATAAACAAAAATGAGAGCCAAACTTCATTTTATAAGATTAGGGCAACTAGACTCTAAAAGTCTTTTAATTTCTCCCTAAAAGGTACGCCCTCTCCTCTTTTAATTTTTAACTTTTAAAAATATCAAGTCCCCCTCCTTTTGGCGTCCACCCCACTATGAGGACCATTTAAATAATTTAACATTATCCATTTAAATAATTTAACATTATAAAATGTTAATACCTCTTCACATTGGCATCCCAGCACATAGAGGAAATATAATATTTAATTAACTTTTAAAAACAACTTAAAATTGTTCACTAGGCGCCTTGGTTCTTTTTTCAATGACCACTTTTCCCATGATATAAGTGATAATTTAACTTTATAATTCAACTTATTGAAATAACTTAAGTGGTGAAAATAACAAATATCAAACTGCAACCTTAGGCTTTCCAACTGAAAATTGAATAATAATGCTGCTGCGAAACACAGGCCTAGAACCAACTCTAAAGGTGACTTACTAAAATGATTGCTATAGTAAAGAGGTATATGCCCGAAAAGCCTGCATCTCAGCAAACTGGGAATGGAAGAGGAACTGGATATTCCATCGGGTGCAACGTATAAGATCGGTAGGATACTGGTCGGTAAATTAACATACCGCTGCGTAAGCGAATGGCCGCGCTTTTGAGTAATAAATCAGAAGCCGCTGTAAATCAGCATAAAAATAGGTAAGTCCAAAAAAGATTGAGCCGGATACAGATGGCTATACCATCATAAGCTTCCTTCCAGAAAGAATCCAAACCAACCTCGATGTAAACCTCTTTGATCGAAGCCGCATGTCGATCTCCTCCTCAAGCTTCAAACCCAGAAGGAACGTTCCATAAACCAACCGAACTCCAAAGGCGCAACCTCAATCCAACCGGTTGAAACCCTATTCTCGCAGATTTGACCGGCTTTGGGCCGGTAGGGTATCATTACCTGAAAGCGAAGAAGTGCTAAAATGGACATTATAGTATGGCATTTATTTGTTCCTTTTTATTTCTTCTGTGACTATGTTTTGGCGTGTTCTTTTGCATCATGTTGGGATGTCATAAGGTGGTAATACTTGAGGGTTACTTTGATGGCTCCACTGCATACATTTTGGCATCTAATGGGTAATAGATTGATCCCAGCTCAGTCCTGGCGAAAGGATTTCCAAGAGGGGATGTAGCTCGGTTGACGAAGGCTCATAAAATCCCCAGCCCACCTGGATACTGAGTTTGAGGTAGAAAACGGATCTGTGGCTTACATTATCAATTAACTTCCGCTAGCGTTCAAATGACATGCAAAGTGAAAGCACAACTTATTAGTTTTTTGATAGAATTTTTAAAAAAAAGCTAAACTAGATTAAATCAAAAGATATTACTCTGAATTACTAAAAATCTAAACTAATCTAAGATTCTAAACATTT
>VDFB02066814.1:0-72523 GCA_007258455.2 Sequoia sempervirens | reverse complement strand
GCTATATCTGCAAAAAGAGATTGGCAAGACCATACCGCAAGCTTTATGATATGGAACCTACACAAGCACTCAACTAGCATGAGATAATCCATTTGAGCTCAATCAACTACCTACCGTGGGCTAAATACATTTTTCAATATAGAACTCTTACATCCATACTTTCCTCCTTTGTTGGATTATTCAAATGTCATATAGAAACTTTAACAAACAAAGATCAATCTAGAATGCAATATACCAACAAAATTGGATCAATCCATTGATGTCAAGGTCAAATGAATATGGCAACAACAGATCCCTCTCTTCCAAGTTGTCAAAGAAAATCAAGTTCTTTCCCAAGCAAAATGGTTCACAAAAGCTTAAGTTGCAAGTCAATTTCCACATTTTTTATTCTACCTACCTACAATGGGGGTCGTTGCTCTTCTAGGAGCGACTAGTCTAGGAGGATCTAGGTCACTCAATCAAATCATAAATCTAGGGTGTTGTATGGAAAACTATGTGATTTCAGCAACAAGATACTCATCATAGTAACATCCTTGGTCCAAACCACTATCATAACACATTAGTAGTACTGTACCACTCAATCTATCGTGGCAATTGTGAGCAACTGTGACAATTGCAATAGGATATGCACCATCAATTTCCAACTAATGTGTCTTATTCCTCTCTTATATAAATATTACATAGCCATTCTTTATAACGTTAGATAATCAAAAATAAAGAATATCCATAAGGAGACAGACACTGCATCTACGGTCACGAGTCATGTACAAAACTAAGCATAACAATATTGATGCTACAATTCTAGTTGTCTATTCTATGTTTCTATTTTTCAAATATTTCTTTGCATATTCTTGAAATCCTTGTCATACATACATCTTCCACACTTATAACCCTATTTAATCTCTTTAATTGGGTTATCCATCAAGCTTTACACCTTCGCCTCAAATCGTTGCTGCACCTACCTACAATGAGGACCATTACTCTTCAAGGAGGTGTAACTAACCTAGGAGGATGTGGGTCACTATAACATATTGCTAATCTTGGGTCTTGTAAAAAAACCTTTAATCATTTGATAGAATAAGAAAATTTTCCACAAGATGTTCATTTGGTTGCTACCAACCAATGCTACCTAATGATAACTCTGCATATACAATCATTTTTTGAAAAAACTGAGGTAGTTATCTCATATATTTCCATGTGTTGCTGCATGTGTGTTTAAGTGCATCTCTGGGTGAGCGTATGGGAGTGCTGGTGTGAGATTAAGAGTGTACACGGTTAGTGGTTTTTCTCGGTCTGTGTGTTGCTTCCATGTTTAGAATAGTTTCCTGTTTGATATAAGTGGTATATATCATATTCTTCATATGAGTCTATGGCTTGCATTGTTAATAGTAGCTTCTTGTGGATTCTAGTTTGCCATGGTCACTTTTTATTTGAGCTATATAGCAGTCTCACTAAATTACATAACTATATCCACACGTCTGTATCAAATTACATATACGTATATTTGGGGCAAGAATTGTATGCAGTAACAAACCCATTTTAAGTTCAATAAACTTCTGATCTTAAAAATCAACATCCATTATCTATAAATGAGAGCATTCTAAAATTCATAACTGTTAGCAATTTGAAAAAACTTATGGTAGTGGATCCTAACAGATGAACTTGGTATGTATGGTGATTGAAATTTTCTTAAGGCCAAATTTTGTAATCTATCTAAAATTCATCATCTGACAACAATACACTGCTAGCTTAAATATCTAGATGTACAACACTGGTATGGGAATCTTCATGTAGAATTGAAGATGATAAGCAATACCAAAGTTGTATAAAGGCACATATTGTAACCTATTATCTGTGTTAAATTCAAATGAAAAATGAACAATTGTTGGAATGAAAAGCTATGTAGACTAGCCAAATAATACAATTGTTGGAATGAAAAGCTATGTACACTTTGATTTTTATATTAACCTATGGATGATTGGCATGTTATTTCATACATGTATACATTGAATACATACCAGGGTTTGTGCAAATGCCAAAAACAAATGATTATTAAATAGTATATAATTATTGAGGTATTTTTTCCTGATAACCAAAAAAAAGAATATTTTTAAGGTGTCTTGCCTGAAGTAAACAATCCGAAACAGAAGTGTTCCATGATATATGCTTGTCAACTAATCAATTTTTCTCATGTGGTTACCATTGTCATTGCAAAATCTTACAACTAGATATAATGCACAGAGAATGAAAACTAAACTGATTTAGACAAAGAAACAAATCTGTGTGCACAAGCAAGAGAAGAATGAACTACATTATAAATGCATTGGCAGTGTTTTCGTAAAATGATTAAAATTTCAAATATATGATTTTTCTTATCAAACAGAGGCAACCAAACTAATTTTTTCCACAGTAGATAGTAATACAAGATCCCCTTTTGGAGCAGTCTGACATGATAAGACTCTCTCACTATTGAAGGGGCACTCCATCATAACTGAAATTTCTAAGTAACATGAAGCAACTTTTACTGTGGAATAAAATGGCAAAGTGACTGTGCCCTGTTTGAATCCATCAAGACCTTGAAATTCACTGACATCTATGAGATCATACTGAATTGATTCGCCCAAAACCATTACCAACCAAATGCTGCACTTACTTGTTACATTATGTAATGTCATGTGTACTGTGATTCCAATAGGCAATCCAGGGACAAACTTAAAAGGTTGCTCATAACAACTATTTGGAACAACTAAAACTGCTCTAATCTCTTCAAGTTCTTCTCCCAGGGGAATGGACTGTATGGAAAAGTGTTCAGGTAGTTCTTGAACAAATTTTAGGAAACATAATGATTTGGTATTCTCATCAGAAAGTGATTTCTTGACTTTCCATAAAAAGGAAGAATGAGTCAATCCATCCCCTCTATAGAGAAGCTCGGCAGAACAAACTAAAGATGTCAATCTTTTAAATACAAAAGGTACATTTACTCCTAACAAGGAAAACCTCAAAATATAAATGAGAGCATTAAGCTCAAGTATGCGCAGCTCCTGTTCTTCAGATAACCCAAGAAAACAATTTCTCATTCTTTTTATTGTATTCTCTATTTTTTTCAGAATGCACTGTGATGCATCTATTCCAGATGGAGATATTTGTTGGCAGCCTCTAGGCCTCAAGTTGGCCCAAAGCTTAAGTAAGAAATAAATGGAACGTATATAAAGAGAAGCAAAAGATATCACTGAGATAGGCTCTTCAAAATTTCTTTCAATCTTTCGCAATGCTTCTCTGCACTCACTATTTTCCAATCAAATTGTGAGAATATACTTCAAGAAATTCCAAGCAAAAGAAACATACAAGACAAAGTAACAAAAAAATGGATTACAATGACCTATACCCCATCCATAAAATACTGCACCTATAACACTTGATTATATACCAACCCACCTGATATTAAGGTGGGTGTGTACTCATTTATTAGGTTTACACCATTTAGTATAAGCTTCAAGACATTCAAAAAGCATTAACAGTGACGCAAATAAAAGGAATTAAATTGCATACATGCACACGATAATAAGCATGATACATGTGCCCAATAATTTACCAATGCTTGAGTCTGCAGCTAATCTAAGAGGTCAGAGTGCACAAAAGAAAAGATAAAGGGAAGATTCTCACCCCAAATTCCTGAGGACGCCAATTAATCCCTTTTGCTTAAGCAAAGACCAAGTCCCAGAAACCATCTTGAGAATATTTGCAACTGAATATAGGATCTCACTT
This sequence comes from Sequoia sempervirens, assembly GCA_007258455.2. Lineage (NCBI taxonomy): Eukaryota > Viridiplantae > Streptophyta > Pinopsida > Cupressales > Cupressaceae > Sequoia > Sequoia sempervirens. The sequence goes on along the minus strand of VDFB02066814.1, from coordinate 68,758 downwards.
TGATATGAAGAATAACCTTTCTCTTTCACCTTTTCAGACATGTCAAAGAGATTTGCTGATGCTTCGCAATTTAACAATTTGTTTGGGGATCTATCCTCCATATTTAGAGCCTTGATATTTGCTCCTGATTTATTTGTTTCACTTCCAATGTTTTCATCACTTCTAAGGCCCATGTCATTGCCCTCTTCCTCATTTGGAACTTCAGACAATGATGCAACCATCTCCTCACAATTGCTGTTTCCTGAGCTTCTTTGCTTATCATCTAACGATGAATTTTTCAGTTTTGCACTTGTAGTTGATCCAAACAGAGTGAGAGGAAATTTGTAATGGAAATAGTTTGCATATGAAATCACTTTTTGGGGAATTTGAAAGCAGATTCCAACATTTGAGATTTGTGCTGCCAACATTAAGATCAACAACGCTGGCACGTGAGGATGATCCAAACCTGACTCTCCATTTGAATAAGATGTTAACTGTAGTCATGGACCACATGTCATTATTTGAAAGCCTCTTCTAATTCTTAAAATGCAAATATCCATCTTAACATAAAGGTCCAAAACCAATGGCAACACTGCTTTTGCCTAAAAGTGAGCATTATTATTGGGCATTCCTTCTCTCCAGACACAGCAGGAGCCAAAACAAAATTAAAATAACAGAAGATAGCATGAACACAGAAGCTGTGAACATAATTGGTTGCCAAATGTTCTATGCTATTAGTGAGATAATTTTCTCAACAAAAAGTTTAACAGAAATTATGGCATTATCAAATGAAATATATGGGAAGGCAGTGCAAGCAGGCTTATTAAAAGTTAATATTCATTTTGTATCTAGGGATAGTAGATTACTTCATGTTAGGTGTTACTGCTAGTATTAAATGCATGTTTGACATGACTCTTAAAGTCAATTGTAGTTTAACTTTATGTTTAATTAACCTGGAATTTAATGTGTCCAGTTAGAATGGTTCAACCTTGGAGTTTAAGCTTTAAAAAAATGTTTTTCTAATACGTGATGACTCAGACAATTCAATACAAATTGTATCAAGTATTTTGTTTATATTCTGTTTTCTGTGGGCTAATCATAGGCATACTCAACCCAAACAGCAAATTCTAAAGAAGCAGACTGAAGACATAATAATAAAAAAATGGTTGCAACCAAAGTTGACTTTGAAGAGCTTGTAGAATTGTTGTTTAAAATGATGAGGAAAATTTAGATAAAGTACTTGCAATCAGATTAAAAGGAAAAAGTAAACAGTCAAGGTAATAGCAGAAGAAGTTACAAAAGCTTGAGACAAAAGGAAAGAAAGATACATTTCACACCCTAAAATATAAGGAAAACGAAAGTTGTTTCTGTGAAAAGCCAAATCTTATAATGAAAGATTGCCTCAACAGGAAATAAAGCATGTTTTTAATTATAATAGAAAACATGTTCCCATCCCAATTATTTGAAAAAGCAAAAACTGTTCCCAAGACATCAAAAAAATTTAAGGAAGCGTTGGGGGCAGTAGCTATGGCCTAGTCTAGAAAAAAGCAATTAAAAAATATACACAAAAATGAAAGAAAAGGGGGTATCACATCACTCCCCCAGGAGCCAAACCCCATCTAGAAGCATTCCAAATGTCTTTGTGATAGCTTCTTAACATATTACATAACAGTGTTTATTCCATGTTCATTTGTTGATATTTGGATTTTGGACTGTGTATAATTGATGTGTATGTACCATGTGTTGATGCACAAGCAAGGACTACAAGAGATAACAAAATACTGATTAAAAAGAAAAAAAATTATCATGCCTTTGTGAAGTCTATTACAAAAGGAATGTCCTCTGAACATATCCTTTAGCTAGAATGACAGCATGCGGTTTGTATTAATTAACTTATGAAGACATAGTTTTCTAAGAATGGAAAATGCTCATTTTAGTTATTTTATTTCACCAAGGAAGCTACAAGACATTGGCTTTTTCCATTTTTTCAAAGATAATATTAGTCAAACTTCCACACTCAACACACGGGCTCTACCCCCACCAAGATTTGAAACATGGTCTCTCTCTATAATAACCCATCACAACTCCTAGACCACATCCTTTGGGCATTTTGCTGTAGTTTTTGTTATAACATATATGTACATTGACAATGAAAGGAATGAATTTTTGTTAATTTGTGTCCACTCTCATGTGAAATCTTAAGTCAGCTCTAATGTTATGCAATAATGTTTTGTAATGTATTTGATGAATGCCTTATCAATGTTATCATATGAATGTTTGAAAAAAATTATAGTTTGAAAATTTTCCTAAAGTTATCGGTCCTAGTATAGGGACGGGTACAGTTTTGGTGTTCTAGTACGCCTATACAACATTTTTTCATGCGTAGAGGTACGAGTTTCTGTGTGTATGTATATTAAAAAAAATTAAAATTATTAAAACACTAATGCTCCAAATTGTCAATAAACGAAATATTTAAATACCTCATAATTTGCAAAAAAAGAAAATATAAATTTATAATTCAATGACTTGTCAAATGTCAATACAAAATGAAATTACAATCAATATTCAATAATTTTCATATTGTTCTTCATTGTTTCAATTTCATTTGAACTACAATCAGCTACATTGCCGCTCCCACTAGCCATGCCATATATAGAAACTGCCTCATCTATAGAGACTTCAGCAAGTTGTGCAACAATAGCATCTAAGTTGGCACACTCAAGAGTTAGATCCCAATTCCTCATCACCCCCATTGTAATCAATCTCTTATGTGACAAAAGATGCAAGTTGGACTGCACAAAGACCGAATACTGAGCTTTGTTTGCACCCAATCATTTGCACTTAATTGAGAGGATAAAGGAGTATATACTCCAGTTGAAGAACTCACAACCTATTGAATATTGCTCAATTGAAGAACTCACAAACTATTGAATTTACATACAAACTTACAATATTGCTCAGTTGAAGAACTCACAACCTATTGAATTTACATACAAACTTACAATTATAAAACATAAAAAATAATATCTAGCAGTGAAAGAAAAATGAGTAAGTTAAAAAATAAAAAAGATGCACACTTGAGATAGAATTGTTATTGCAAGAGGCTGCAAGTAAATAGAGACTTGGCCATGTAGGTACCACCATTCATGAACATCTTTTTTGTACTTCTCTCAAAGAGCACAAACATCATGATTCTTTGAGGATAAGAAGTGGTCATGCTTACTCAAGACAACACTCCATATATCTACATCTGGAATAATCTTTTGAATGCAATCTTGTACCCAGTAGCAACCTCTTCATCTCTATAAGCTGCCACTCTTCTTAGAAAGGAAAATATATTTGTGCTATAAAACTTTGGGGACAAAGCAAATGCTAGAAGATGCAAAATTGTTTTCATCTTGTTCCAATAGTCAAGAATGATCTTTTGCACTATTTTGAAAAAGCTTATGTGCAGTCGTGCTCCTTGGTTTCTATTATGGTCCTTACTCATCATAAATTTAATCCAAATGTGGTTGATTTATATCAACATACCTAATCATACTCATGATAGGCTTAGTGAAACCCAAAACATTTTTCACATGATCCCACCACTCATCATCTAGGATCAAAGCTTTAACTTTTTGGGCTCTTTTACTTGATTACCTCCATACGCTCGAAAGATTGTTGATGACCTTGGCACTCAATATCTCTCGCACCTTCACAAGTTGTCTCAAGACAATTGTGTAATGTGAATCAAGTTTTGACAACTTAACATAGTGTAAAATATAAAACAAATTAAAAATTGAAAAGTAGATGACATCAAAAATTTAAAATTTTAAAAAATATACTAAAAGATAAAATTATCTTCAACAACTCCAAGTTGGAGAAGGTCCTAAAGATGGCTTGTGACTTATGATGATTTGTCCCAAACATTTGAATCTCCTTGGCCTCCAGCCCTCCATGTAGATACTTTGACCCACTTGATCTCTATGTCAATCTTTTGCAATATCAAGTTGAGTGATTGAATGGCATATATTGGCCAAAAAATATGCCCATATGTACCCTCCACTATTGAATGAACTACCCTATAATTTTTAGCATTGTCTATTATGACTTGGATAATGTTTTCAAGCCTACCATCTTAATGGATTATATGATTATGGCAATGAAGGTTGCATCCTTCACTTGCCTCTCACAATCTATTTCCTTCAAAAAATTGCCCCTTTAGGGGGCACTGCAATGCCATTAATTGGTGGTCTATTTTTGCAATCCATCAAAAATGGACACTCCTATTTCAAGCCATGTGTCTTGTACTGCTCTCAATGATGCCTCCATGGAAGCTTTCTTCCTGGCCAATAAGGTGTTGCACGTCTTTTCATACCCAAGAATAATGTAATCAGCAAGTGCATTGACAATTGTTGTCACTATATCCTACCATTATGGTGATCTAACAATGCTGAAAAGAAACCCACTGCCATAAATGCAATGAGCAATGCTTTCATTTGCAACCTCCCTTGCCTTATTTTTGAAGGGTTTTTCCAATAGGCCTCTTTTATGAGATTGAAAGGGGGTATTCTCTTCTTGGGAAGATGATGGTGGTATGAAAGGATGTGGATCAGTTGATTGTGTTAAGCCACAAGGAGGTTTATGTGATTCTTTCTCGAAAAGAGGATGTACTATTTCCTATCTTGGTTGTGTTACTTACCATTTCGACATCTTCTTGTTCTTTGATATATCCCAATATTTGTTGCTTTGGCAATCCTTTTTTTATTTGGCCTTAGACAAACTTTTATTCCTAAGCCAGTAATAGCACACAATTGAGCTTTCACTCAAATATACTAGCTCTTCTACTCATTCTCATATTGACTACAATGCCAATTATAACCCCCACCACCAAAAGGTTGTTCAATCATGGTTATATGTTGGCAAAGAGGTGACACTGCATCAAATTTAAAATGAGCTCTCTAGTCGTGGGGCAACTAAACGAGACCTACCAACCAGTATGTATGAAATAACAAAACAGAACAAAAATTAAGTTTACAAACCTTTTTTTTTTTTTTTAAATCAACATTATAACCCGTATATTATGTATAAAATTATAAATATTAAGAGGCTTTTAAAAATATTCAAAATATTTTCTAAAAAATTTGAAAAATTTTGAAAAAATTCTTCAAAACCTGAAAAAATTTGCAATATTCACTCACCTTTGCTAGATCAATATTCCCCATGCTGCTTTTTCTCTCCTATTAGTGTAGGTTTTTCTCTCCTATAACCTTCACCTTTGAAGAAAAATGCTGCAACCTTTAAAAATCAACAATGGTGGCTTAGAGGCAAAAATGTTGTTTTACTCACTTATATTTGTGAAATGAGGCAAACGAGGTTAAGATCCCTCACTTTAGGGAAAAATTAGGTGTTGACGCACTTTTTGTTTTTAAAAATGTTAAAGAATGCTTTTATCTTGTTTTTTTCTGAATGAGCCACCATGAGTACGCCTAGGTTTGCCCAAGTCCAGCCCAAATTCACCAAGGTTCTTGAGGCGGGCCATGGATGAACCCCAAGACATCTTTGTAAGATACCCCCCAAAATTTTGCAATATTTTACTGTTCGCTTTGTTGACATTTTGTCAAACAGTTGCAAACCTCTAAGTTGAATATAATTTTTTTCTCTCTATTTCACTTTGATAATATTTGAAAAAGAAAATTACAATAAACCATCACAAAAAACAGTTTCCAGATTTTGAAATTGATTTTCAAATTCACTTACAGTCATACAATTAACATTTAGACAAATTGCAGTTTCAAGTATAACAGAATATATTTTATGAATAAATTGCATATATAGAAAGTATTCATTCTTGACCTGTTTCACCTTCAATAACTCCAGTTATATTGTACGGCCCATATTCTGCACTACACGAACTGTACGGCATGAATAAAGGGAATGGTAGACTCCAAATATGAAGGAACTTATTTAAACTTGTATGGCTCTCCCAAAAGAGATGGTACGACGACAGCCAAAGATGAAGCTAGTGCTTGAATGTTCAAATTGTACCTCTTTTTTTACTTGACTTTTCCTCCACGTCACTTTTAGCAAAGCAAATAAGATGTACCGTCCCCTTTTATATAGCTGCAATTCAAAATAGAGATGTACAAGTTCTCTGGGGAATGTACAGTCAACTTAGGAATATTCAATACGGCTTAGAAAGGCAGATAAGCTTCAAAAATAATTCCATCATTCCCATTTATATTGTACGAAAAGCTTGCATATTGACTCCCTTATGGACTGTACAAACTTAATGGGAATCATACGGCAGTTTACAATTCAACACATGAGCTTGGAAAGTCTTAGCAATGCGGCCCACTTACACTAATACCATCGACCATTTGATATTGTATGGTTACCTTCAAACTGCATGGCATTGGAGTAGTTCGGCTCATACAAAGACTGCCTAAACAATATTTAATACTTTAACTCTGCATACCTTATATACTCAAAACTTTGAAATTTGTCTTTGAAAAAGACTTCTCAGATTTCTTAACCCAACCGTTGAATCCAAATGCCAAACCTGTGAATCTCTTTAAGCACAAATGTGAACCCTGCTTAGATTTGCTTCTAAATCTGAAACGAGGGTTTTCATCCCCATTTACAAAATCTTAGCACAATATCAATCCCTAGATGGAATCACACTATTTTTCAAGTTTTCATCTGTTAGGAAACCCGTTCGGGTTTTCGCCCCTCAGGTGTGAAATCTAGCCACAGGCACAAATATCCAAAGAGATGTATACAAAATTCCCAATGAATGAAATGAACCACTTCAACCCTTTTATAAACTCTTCGGGAACTTTTCAGAATTTAATATTTGAATCACCCCTTTGTTAAAATAATAAACCTTATTGTTCTGAAAAGTGACTTTATTTAATTAATTAACATTTTCAACACTTAAGTCACTTTTATACTCACATTATAAATAATTAATTTATATTGTCTTTTAATTTATACTTTTCAGACAATCACCGAGAAAGCCGAAGCTAACCACAATGCTAAAGTGACAGAAAATGGGGACATTACACTTCGCCCTCCCCAAAGATTGCTTGGGACTCAAGCAATGCCAGCACAACCTCAAAATTACTTGGCTGAACCAAACTGAATCCAAATGTGATCCCAAGGTCCCAAATCAATCTCTAGAAAGACCCACCATGCTGACGTTGCACCACTTTGATTAAAACTATAAATCCATCATGCCAAGTCTGCTCTCTCCTCTCCAATGACCCAAAAATGTAATCATCCTCTAAACCTAAACTGAAATACCTGTGAAAACTAAAATCTATACCATGAAAAATCTCCTTCCAAGGCATCTCAGTAAGGTCCACATCTACAATTTCACTACCTAACACAATTCTAGGCAACAAGAAATACAATCTCCTCAACAAGAGAGCATGGACCTCCACATCTCTCATCATAGAGTCCCAAAAGTGATGCAAATTAGTCCCTAACAAGTGGCTGATATAGAAGGTAACAGCAGTATCAACTTTGAAATTAGCTATCCTCGGAATGCTCATTGACACAACCTCCAAGTGTCATAAAGGCGGTCCTAAGCACACCAACTCACCCAACCAATTGCAATCATCAAAGCATCATCTAAAGATATATATACAAACATCATAAAATGACTATAGTAATACTCACTCACCAAGGTGAAAACTAGAAATAACTGCACCAAATCTTAAAATTCTCCCACACCCTACTACAAATAAACCTGTAAGTACTCAAAATCTATCTACCCATAAATTGATGTTGTCGTAATCAATGTGGAAATGCAAGGGAAACAGCCGTCATAAAAAATTACCCCTAAAAACATAGGATGTGTGAACATGGAAAAGATTGAAAGAACTTATCCAAAGACTAGATTACCTCTACCATTCAACTCTAACAGAAAAGTTCTCCACTAATTGGCTGGGAATACTTGTCAATCCTTTTGTATGCAAGTAACAAAATTCATGTGTTGGCTGATTGGAAAGTTAACAGCTACTCCACATCTGAAATCTTGCCTGTATAGAATAGTTCCTTTGTCATCATAAACTTCTAATATACCAATCTGATGAGTTTCAGCAAAAATACTCCACAAGAAGGTGGCTTCACCTAGATTGGGTTGTGGTACTTTGATATGCATAATGGTTTCCTCCTACATAGGAAAGTGTGCCTCCCATCTTCTTGACTTGCCATGGGGAAGGTTTTTCCTACTTCTTGGCAAACTCAAATATGTACATTTGAATTCATTCCGTATGCCAACCAAAAAAAGAGTCTTCAAGATGAGGAAGTCTTCATGAATCATCACATTCCATGGGTAAACTACAACCTCAATTCTTCCTTCTTTGTCAAGTGGTCTATCAAGAGGATCACCAATCAAAATCTTGTCATTCTTGATCGCATAACTACACACATTACTCGAACTTGATTTATTGTCTGGCCAATCATGATAGAAACTATTCTTTATCCATTCAGTCCCTGGAAATCAACCATACCAATTCTGAGATATTATCTCAAGACTGAAAACCTCACCCCGGATCCATATCTTGTGATTACCACAAGCATCATAATAAAATTGCTTCTTTGACCTAGTGAGATTGCACTCTTGATGCTCTTCCCATAGACTATCAACATTTTGAATCTCTGTAGTACAAGGAATGATGAAATCATTGTGCAATATTCCATCACTTCTACATTAATCTTCATGTTTCCAAAGGTAGCTTGACTCCAAATTGCAATCCCTGTGAAGCTCATCAATCCCTTCAATTATTTCAATTTGCTTGACGTCCATGGTCCTTGTGTTAGATTCTTGTTCCTTGGGTGTAGCTGCAATAGATGACCAATTTCCAGCTTTGTAGAGAGAAAATGGAGCCAAACTTGATCAACCTGTTTCTCCTTGTCTTCAACAAACTTAATAGCATGATCCCTATCTGAAATCAATTGCAAGTAATATGATTTCATTGTTTCCAAGGCTTCTTTAACTACATACAAATTTGCAAGACCGGATCCTCTTTCAACCCCTTTCTTCCTTTTTTCAACTTGGGCCTTCCAACAAAGATCTTCAATGAACTTGTGTGTATCATCAAAATATGTTAATGCTGCAACAATCTTGTCCTCAATAACTTTCAACTGTTTCTTCAAATTATGTGACTCACTGGGCCAATGATCAAAATCAGCTTCATACAATAAATTTTCTGATTTGTCTTCAAGAACATGCCTCTCAAAATCAGCTACCTCTACATCATCCTTGTTGCATAATTCATGCTTTGGTTAAGACAGCCCTTTGTTCAGAAGAAAATTCATCCCAAACTGGCTCTTCATCATAGTTGGCGTTTTTCAAGTTCATTATTTTAGCTTCCAAAACTTCCTTATGAATGACATAATCATGCATTAGTGAACTGCTGCTTGGAAGAACACATGAATCTTTAAAAGGTGTTGTCAATGTCACTATATGTCTCATTATCCTTACTGGAATGATCTGAATTTGTAGCCAAGGCTGTTGTTTTGTCATCTTCATTAAACAAATCCTCAACATATGAAAATGCATCCACTTCAATGGAATCATTTTGGGGCTTTGCCATGCATACCCTTTGAAATAAGACATTTTCTTCAAAGTCTATTGTCTCAGTTTCTTCTTTGTTCACATCATCACTTGGCTGCAATGAACATGTGGTAGGAGTCATTAACTCACCTTCTTTGTTGTTCCCAGTGACTAGGTGTGCAAGCACCTTAGCATGTGAAACAATGTTGCTCTCTTCTCAATTGGTTCTTGCTCATTTTAGGAGATCCTGTAACCTGTAAACCCAAAGAAATCAATTCATCTTCAGTCAATTGGTATTTAATCTTCTCAATTTTATGCTTAACTTTTTGATAACTCGTGAGCTATAGGTGAGACAACCTGCTCCTTCCTCCAAATGGCCAACAAGTTAGATAACAAGTGCTTAGAGATATCATCCTTCTCATCTATAATCAGAGACAAAATAGTTTGCATTGCTGTTATAATATTCTCTGCATGATATTTTCTGATTTTGGCAAACAAGCATTGAAACATTTTGAATATTAAATCATCAAATTTGAGATCAAGCATTACCACACAGAATCTAACATTTGCAACAGTTTCTAAAAGTTTTACCCTCTTATCAAAAGAAGGTTGTCTAGTATCATTCAACCTATGAAAACTCTCCTCAATCAGCTGGAATATCTCTTTCATTATGTCATCTCTTTCATTAGAATATCTCTTCAAAGCCTAATTCAAATCTCCCAATCTGATTGGTGTACCTTGGACAAACACAATTCCAATTCATTCAACCTAAGACAAACATCATCTAGAAATTGTGCATACTCCAATCCTTTTCCAACTGCAAAAACCCAATTTCCCACTTCCTTTTCTTTTTGTAAATTTTTGGGCTTGACACACTTAAGAATCATTGAAAGTTTTTGAGCAAGGAACCATGTTCTGATTTGCTCACGCTGCAATAATTTTTCTAAGTAAAAATGCTTTCCAAACTGTCATGCAATCTCAAAAACTCAACATATTAGTTTCCCAATAGGCTGGCAAGATACAACTTTTTACTGTTCACTTTGTTGACATTTTGTCAAATAGTTTGCAGACCTCTGAGTTGAATATAATTTTTTTCTCTCTTTTTCACTTTGATAATATTGAACAAATGTTTTTACAGTAAACCATCACAGAAAACAATTTCCAGATTTTGAAATTGATTTTCAAATTCACTTAGAGTCATACAATTAACATTTAGACAAACTACAATTTCAGGTATAACAGAATATATTTTATGAATAAATTGCATACACACAAATTATTCATTCTTGACCTGTTTCACCTCCAGCAACTCCAGTTATATTCTATGGCCCATATTTTGCACTACAGCAACTGTATGACATGAATAAAGGGTACAGTAGACTCCAAATATGAAGGCATTTATTTAAACTTGTACAAATCTCCCAAAAGAGATAGTACGACGGTGGCCAAAGATGAAACTAGTGCTTGAATGTTCAAATTGTACCTCTTTTTTTACTTGACTTTTCCTCCACGTCACTTCTAGCAGAGCAAATAAGATGTATGGTCCCCTTTTATATAGCAGTGATTTTAAATAGAGATGTATGGGTCCTCTAGGGAATGTATGGCCAACTTAGGAATATTTAGCACGGCTTAGAAAGGCAGATAAGCTTCACAAATAATTCCATTGTCTCCCATTTATATTGTACGGCAAGCTTGCGTATCAACTCCCTTATGAACTATACAAACTTAATAGGAATTGTACGGTAGTTTACAATTCAATGCCTAAGTTGGGAAAGTCTTAGCAATGTGGCCCACTTACACTAATACCATCGACCATTTGATATTGTATGGTTACCTTCAAATTGCATGGCATTTGTAATAACCACCTTCAAAAAAATTGAAAATATGTTAGCCTCAAAGTAAAAGAAGGCATAACAACTTCCTTTCCAATTTTTGATTACCCAGATCTCAGATTGGACAACGTAAGAGCATACGGTGTCAGGATTACAATTTATTGATTTACAACTTGTTGGAAATAAATATTAGGCGGCAAGCCAACCAAACCGCTTATTTGGTGGGATGCATAAACAATACAAAAAAGGAATCATCAGCTTATTCAGCAGGAATTACAAGGCACTTCCAATTGTTCAGCGGGGTAAGTAACAATTCAAGCAAATTGGTCTAGTTTTAGACAATGATAGTGAAATCCTGCCTGAAACACAAAGGGGCCTAGAAATCTCTGATTTCGACCATTTTCCATCTGCTAGAGACCAGGAGAACGAGATAACAAAGAAAAACTAAGAATAGTAAAATATGTCCATTAAAAAGTGAGACAAACAGAACATTGAATAATCTTACAAAAGTAAATGCTAACCTTCTGAACAAATTCATTGGCATAACAGACAACAAATGTGCTGTGGATTTTGCCGATGTGATACATAACAGATATGATATCTTTCTCATCCTGCAACGAAGAAATGTCACTTGTCAAAGATTATACATGTTTGAAATCACATCTCCCTAAATTCTTAAAAAAATAGCTGTATCCTGTGCTGGCTAAAATAGGAAAGATTATCCAGTCATCTGTCACCATTATTCATGAAAATACTCCAATAAAAAATCTTGGTACTAATTTGTTATACCAAAAAAATTCAATGTGAATTCTGATATGATTTTGATTTCCTAGCTTGTACTGCAAGTCAATCTTGTTCAAAGGCAGACATTTCATTTTATAAAGATGGGAGCAACAGTTATAGAATGGAACGTGAAGAAACAATAAAAACCTGTGGATGCTTATCCAAATTTTTCATAAGGGCATCAAATGACATTTTAAACATTGATATGCCAGGTAATTTCATATGACCAAGAAGCCTCCTTGCTCCAGAACGTATATCAGCATTGATGTCTTCCAGCATACCAAGAAACTGCAAAAGCAGTATAGAAATTTAAATTGCATAAAATAAATAACACAGGAAATATTGCTCCTTCAATTTTGAAACAACACAATAACCATAAATAATTTAGATAAAATAAAACAGAACTTAACAGAAGCTAGAATGAAAATGAAACAGTTGATGTCTTGTGCACATGTTAACTTTTGAAAAAGATAGCATGTTAAGAAAGTTTGACTACGAATTGTTTTTCAATTTAGATTGAAACCTACAAGCTTGTAACTACTTAGATGCATGATTGCGAAGACCTATGGTTCAAGATCCCATTGAATTACCCCAGCATGAACACAGGCACAGAAAATTTATTAAAAGGAATCTCGTCCTCTGATTGTACAAAGTATTTCATGTAGAAAATATCTTTAAAATGAAAACTAGGATAAAGTAATCTTTTATTAAAAATCCTTAAAAGTTTGGCCTAAAATATCATAAATAGATATACATATATATATTTGCCAATATTATTTATTACCTTATATCAAGATTTACATAAAGCATCCACATTGTACTCGACTACTGTGCACTTTGAAAATCATCATTAGGTAAAATATCCAAGAGAATAACATATTTTGAAGAATGTAATTTGGTATGCTAACAGAGACATTAAATATTGAGGAGAATGTTGTGAGCAATGAAATTGGCTATAGTAAACCTAGACCTAAGTGGCATTAATATTTTGAAGAATGCAATTGATTTGATACTTGGAGTAAGAATGAGCATCACTTGAAGCATTTATAGATAATTTTATTGGATAAGGTGTTATAAGACTCGGCAAGTCCTGATGCGAGCTACCCTTGACAAGTCTAGGAGATTCAGCAGCCGAGTACTCACCAAACTCGCTGATTCTAGGCGAGTCTCGACCCAGAGACTCAACCATTTTAATTAATTTAAAGAAAAAAGCATACAACCTTTCAATGTTATTATATGCCCATCTAGGATTTACAAAAAAATATGAAAATGGTGTGTGCCATGAAGGTCTATGCCCCAAGACCCCCACAAGGGGCGTTGCCCCTTGACCCCATTGGAGGCATTACCCCCAAACCCTTGCTAGGGGCACTACCCCTCAACCCCGTTGGGGTGTTGCCCCCAAAACCCCATCAAACTATAAGTCTAAGCAAGTAATAGGCCAATGATGAATCATGATCATAAAACCTACAAAATACATATCCTTTGTTGCAATTCTCTACATCTTCACAGTCAAAGCCACAATCAAGGATTATCTTGTTTCATACATTGGACAACTTGTTTAGTATACAAGGACAGCCATAGGAAAAGTTGGCATGCTACAATCATTGTACTATTGAATATAGGTTAAGTCATAGTTGGCAAGAAATGCCATTTTCATAATGCAAAAATGTATCAATCATGCCCTACACGGACAACTCAAAACAATCCCATCTATTAGTACCCTAGTTAAGGTAAAACTAGAACATCACCATTTATCTTTTTACTTAACTATTCCTCTTTGTTAATAAGCTTGACAAAAAGACATGCAGTCTTGAAGGCTTCAAGAAAACTTTACTAATAAATTCCTCATTTGAATATACACACCAATCATTGAGACACAAGCAAATATCATGGCTACATCATCATCTAGGACCTATCTTAGACACCAACGCATGACTTGTGATGTTGGGATGAGTAATGCAAGCTCCTATAAGCCATAGACTCGTATTTTTAGTTTTGAAATATGTTTTGATGCCTTGGATTTCATATTCCATGAGTTTTGTATACATTTGACAATTTATATATCCAAATGTGTTATTTCCTTCAGCTAAAATTTGTGTTTATACATATTTGATCAATGTATACTTGGATATGTGATCAAAGTAGCTTCTATTTGATGACGTTATTGTGTCTTTAAGGTTTATTTTTTAAAGGGTGCATGAAACAAGTCTTAAATCCTTAAAAATCTTTGAATTTCTTAGGTTTTTCAATTTGCCGAGTCTACACTGAGTCTAGGTGTCGAGTCTGAGTCTGAGTCAAAAATCAGCTTGCCGAGTCTGAGGCGAGTTTGAGTCTTGTAACACTGGGATAAGTTTTTCCTCAATCATCCTTGTTGTTAAAATCAAGGTTAAGATAAGCACAGCATCAGCCTAAGACATAATATTCTTACAGTTTTATATATTATTATTTACCAAAGTGCTTTTAGGATTATAAATTTCTAAGTGCAAACCAATCATTTTTTCAACTTTTTTGAAAAGCCTTTTTCCAAGATATGGTAGGAAGAATTTGAGGTGATGGTACCTCAGGCAACTCTTCATGTGTCAGTCTGTTTTTCATTACTTGTACAATACCAATGGGCTAATTGGTGCCTTGTGGCATAATGCATCTCTTCTAGCAAGCATTGTAGACATTTAATCCAGTGCTAACAGGGTGAAGTTTCTCTACATATTTGGAATCCTATGAAATATTCCGAGCCAAATTTTTTTGTTTTTTCAATTGCAAGTTACAAACAAAACGCACCCGTTAAGGTTAGCTCTAAACCAAAACGATGCTGAAGCAACTCTAACCAGAATGTACACCAGGATCCCGATGTGGGCAAGGTGTGAGCATTGGTCAGAGAATCTGAATTGAAAAGCTTATACAAAAACTCTAACCAAGAATGTGCCCAAAAAGGACGATCATATGGTCAGAGGATCCCTATCACTAATAAGCTGAAATAACTCGACGTCAAGAATGTGCTTTCCAAACCGAGATGGAATGGGAGCTACCATATGACAAAGATGCTGAGAATTACAATGCGATTACAGAATGTAAAGATGAGCATTACAAATCAGATAATTAAGCAAGATTAAAGAACTGTTGACAGTACTACTGTTCAGCTTACAATAAAATATTTAATGCCTACAAGATCAAATATTAGAGCTCTTCAAATTGCAGCAACAACAAGGAATCTTTCACAAAGTCTTTAATGATTTCCTAACACCAATCCAAGAAGGAAAATGCAGATTTTCTCAAATCTGTTCTGACAGACCTGCACTTTAAAATATATAACCAGCATGCCTGTAACCCACTAAATTGTTGATATATCACTCAAAACTGACCCAAATGACTTCAAGTTTGATGCAATAGACCTTCAAAATGATGGCGCCTAGTTTAGTAATAAGAAATGGCAACTAAAAGTGGTTATTAATTACTGACACGAATCCCAAGGCACTCCAGAAAGTACGGCCTTCAAGGAATGACGAATTTGCTTTATAAAATCATAAACTTCATATTAAAATCTGCAAATATTCATGAAGGGGCGCCTCCAACAGGGAAACACAATGAGACAATACCCAGAACGAGAATGTTTATGATTTGAGACTTGTGAGCAAAAATATACATTCAGCAGTCATGACCAGCAACTCTGGAATTGACAGAAAATGATAAAACTCAACTACAAAGGATAGGAAACCAACTATAACTGAAAAGACAAATCAATAACACTCAAACCTCTCAACTAGTTGTTGTATTTCAAGCAAGAAGAAGAGCCAAGCTAGGAGGCCTTCATTCCTCGAAGCGATCCAATACCATTCCAGCAGAGTAACATTATTGTAAACCAAAGATACCAAAATGAAAACCCAAGGCTTTCTTTTATAACTTTTGAGAAGATCCTCCAGAAGCTTCCGAGTGCGCCCTAATTTCAAGATGCTTTTAGGGTTTGATTTAACCAAGCCTTCCTTCAAGATGGCGTACTTTTCACTTGATTGATTTAAATTAATTAAAATTTGACTTTCATAAAGGTTGGCGTCCCTTTTTACCTCTTTATTTTTCAATCTTTGGAATATTAAAATCCATCTCCAAATGAGGCGCCACCCATCAAAGTCCCCCTTTTTAAAACAACATAAAGTTGTTTCACTAGGTCAAAGGGTCATAATATTAAAATAAAACATTATTTTAATTAAAATACTTCTCTCCAGAAAAAGCATCAAACGGCCAAAACGATATTACCAACTGAACTGACAGAAGAGGAAAGCCTGTTGAGCTGATGCTGACTGGACCACTGCTAAAAATAGAATTTACTAAAAATAGTAAATTCGAGAAGTTGCTCAGAATGCGATGCAGGCGCCACCATTGCAAAGCTCCCTAAAAACCCAGAAAGAAACCGCAATCCAAAATCCCAAACTCCAACAAGCAAAACCCTGAATCTTCAAGAGAACCCACCAAACAATCGGAAACCCTAATTCTTCCTCTGACTAGCCGACAGCACTCCGGGAATAGGCCATCAATCACTGAGAAGTGCAGTGCTAAAAATGGGGACATTACAGTCTGCCCTTCCCAAAATTGCTTGTCCTCAAGCAATACCACCACAACTCCAAAAAAATTAAGACTGATCCATACCCAAACAAGTATGATCCTAGGTTCCCAAATCCGTCTTAGGAAGGACCCACCATGCCGATGCTGCACTACTCTGATCACATCAGTGAAAACATCATGCCAATGTTGCACTACCCTTCCTTGTAACTCAGGTGTTACCATCCATGTCACCCAAACTGAAAGATCTTAAAGGATTGAGATCAATATCATGCAACATTTCATGTCCACTATGCCCCGAATCAACAGTATCAACCACACCACTGTCAATCATAATTCTAGGCAAGAAGAAAGATAAGCTACTCAACTCAAAATCAATCTTCTCAGCATACCTCCACATGGTAATAAACGAAGTCATGACTACAAATGTGACATCTTCCAATCTTCTTGCAAAGAGGAAAGCAATCCTTTGCAAGAGCCTGACAAGCTCATACTCATGTCTCCTCATGGAGCTACTATGTAACAACTGAATTATACCGACACCTCCATGAAGACTTCTAATCACTCTTACGGTAACAACTCCAAGAGTCTCAAAATGAAAAGCCAAAGCATGTGGAAGTTCGCTATTCCGAACCAATATAGTAAAGAACAAATACCCACTGCTGTTCAAGGCTGAAGTTAGCAAAATGTAATCTGATTTTAGTACTTCGCACAAGGAAAAACAGCAGCACCAAAGAAATTCCCAAGTGTAAGTGTATGAGATGAGCATTGTGTTGCAGGATAACACCTCAAAATTGACAGGAAAACACACTAGAGTAGTCTCCAACTGAACAATACCACCTCTTTGACAAGTAGTAATGAACCAACTCTCTTGAATGAGAGTAACTCCCCATGTACGGTGACTAGTCTGCCTCCAACCAGCAAGCATGAGTCTCCAAATCTGCTCTTGTCTTAGCCAAGGATCACTCTCAAGAGCAATCAATCGTTCATCTCTCCGACCCTTACTCAAAATTTCTCTCCAATCCATTTGTTCATCAACAAATGGAACCATCAAGGGGCTGGTAAAGAAAGTAACAGCACCATTAATACTGAAGTTTTGATCCTTATCCTTCCAAAAATTCTTCTTTCCACAAGTAATAAGCTCTATCAACCCATATTGAGGATCCCAAGCATGGATACCCAACTGAAGGTGATTTCCAACATACTGAAAAGAAAACTCAACACATCCCCAAGTGCTAGTAAGGATCAAGTGCATACTGAAGAGATTGATGCCTCCGCTAGTGAACCTTTGAAGCCTATCCATGAAAGTTTCAACAACATTGGAGCATGAAATATTAAATGACCTCAAATCCAAATCCAAAAATAGACTAATATGTGCCAAAGTATTGTTCAACCAAAGGGATGGTTTGACAAGCATGCAAACACCAAGTTCTGGTCCATCTTTTTTCCCTTCTTCATGAGTAATAAGACTAAAATCATCGCTTCTTGCTGCTGCAATGAAGTTACCAGCAGCTACCAAGTCTTGCCTTGTTAACACCTTGGTGTCGAAGATGTTGAAATCTCCTCGAATCAACACTTCCCATGTAGAGACTTCATCCTCAAACCCACTTATGCATTCATTATGAAAAAGCCTTGGAAGACTATTAATCACAAAGTGTGGCACCTCCTCAAGTAATGATATCAAAGCATCCATAGACTGGGGTTTATACTTGACCTCATGCTCGGTCACTTCACCACATGACTCATTTCTCAAGTCAAAGAGAGGATTGGCAAAAGTTGCTTCAACTCCTACTTCAAAGAGAGGATTGTCAAAGACTTGGAAGTCATCCCTTTCACCTTGCTGTTCCAAATCTGCACATGCAACCTTTGAATTTCTTGTGAAACCTTCAAGATCAAACTCCTCATGAATACTATCAAGCTCGCCAATTACTTGCTTGATTTCTTCAACTCTTTGCTCATTCTCTCGCTCCCTGAAGAGTTTGGAATCAGCAAACTGGTCTTCAACCTTTCTTAGAGCCAACTGAGTTTCTTTCAACTTGTCCTTTGTTGATTTAAGCTCCAAAGTGAGCTCATCAACCATACTCTCCCTTTCTTCAAAAACATTGAAGGTCTTCTTTACAGATTCAACAGCATGATCTCTATCTTCAATCAAGCATATGTACTCGGATTTCATGGTCTCCAAGGAATCTTTGATTAGTTGCAAATTGGGAAGAGCAACTTCATCCGTGACTCCTCTTCGCCTTTCTTCCAACTGAGCCTCCCAACTAAGCCCTTCAATCAGACTATGTGTGCGATCGAATCTAGATAGAGCTCGCACTTCATCTTCAACGGACACCTCAGGTTGGCCTTCACACTCATAAGAATGTGAAGATGGTGAATTGCTGGTTGGCTGCTCTTCAAAATAAGAACTTTGTTTTGTAACATTGCTGTCCTCAGAGCTGCTCCAACCTTCTTGTCTTTCATCCTCAACTAACGGAGAATGTTCAGTGTCATGGAGAGGAACATACTCCACAGTTTCTTCGACCTCAAGTTTGCAATCAGCTTCTTGCATTGGTAGATCAGCCTTGTGTTCTAAAACCACATTAAACCTTTCTTCTTCAAGAGCCGTAAGGTCTTCAAGTTCTTCATCCACCTCACTGTCTTCTTGATCAAAGGCTATGGCAGCCCCTGACTCAAACGAACAATCATTTAATGCTGATTTGAAAGTTTCGGAAGTAACAGCATCCTCCTTGGTGGCTGCAATCAACTTGAAGGGATCACCATGGAGCTCTTCAGAGTAAGCTTCTTCATCGAAAACAACTTCTCCTTCGGCCTCCTCATAGCTTGCAATGCGGACAATATTTTGGTCTTCATCAGGATCAAAAGGAAACTTATCCCACACAGGTTCTTTGTCATACCTTGAAGCCAACACACTTGGATCCCACATGCTAACGGGTTGATTGAGATGGTCAACAGGAAATTGCTTATCATGCTCCTCACGAAGAGATGACTCTTTGAATAAGTCAACTCCCAAATCACTTAAGTTGAAATCTTCACTAGTAGCTCCCTCTGAGAGCTTAGTTTGATGATCAAGCCCAATACCTCCCATCTCACTATCATTGTACTGAAAATTAAAGTCATCAAAGCTGATTACTTTGAATATTTTTTCATTCTTTTCTCCATTGGAATTATCATAAGTAGATGTGTTGCTGATTTTGTCATTAGCATCTTCATACTTACCCAAGAAGTCTTCTTGGTCTCTTGACATAAATTTATCTTGTGTAAACTCATGAGCTTTTTGGCCAGCAACATAAAAAGAATTATCCATCACCACATCTTCAACAAATGGAGGCATAAACACTACAGAATCTTTACCAATAATATCATTATGGTAATGATCAAAAGCTAGTTCAAGGACACCACTAGTATTCTCTTCATCAATGCACTCTTCCCATACAACAGTTCTACTGAAATCTTCTGTGAAGCCCTTAGCTTCAAGACCTTCATAGGTTGAATCCTTATTAGGACTCAAGACTGTGATGTTCTTTTCACCGAGCTGATCATCATCACTTCCTATTACATGCAAGTCAAGGGAAGTATTATGGGACTCTACCCTTAACTCCTCATCTGCCAAGGTATCTTTATCAAGCTCACGATCATTCTGATGTGACATGTGCACCTTTCTATCCCGACTTTCAGACTTAGCATAAATCTTTCTGATTCCCCACCTTATGTCAGGATCCTTCATTAGCGTAAATAGTTCCTGCATTAACTCAAGTAAAGACTTCTCTGTAGTCATCTCTCTCTGTACGTAGTGTCTGGTACCTCTGTCACTCATCTGACAATTAAATCATTGACTACTTTCACAGGATGGCAGGATCTTGGCTCTGATACCACTGAAATATTCTGAGCCAAATTTTTTGTTTTTTCAATTGCAAGTTACAAACAAAACGCACCCGTTAAGGTTAGCTCTAAACCAAAACGATGCTAAAGCAACTCTAACCAGAATGTACACCAGGATCCCGATGTGGGCAAGGTGTGAGCATTGGTCAGAGAATCTGAATTGAAAAGCTTATACAAAAACTCTAACCAAGAATGTGCCCGCGAAGGACGATCATATGGTCAGAGGATCCCTATCACTAATAAGCTGAAATAACTCGACGTCAAGAATGTGCTTTCCAAACCGAGATGGAATAGGAGCTACCATATGACGGAGATGCTGAGAATTACAATGCGATTACAGAATGTAAAGATGAGCATTACAAATCAGATAATTAAGCAAGATTAAAGAACTGCTAACAGTACTACTGTTCAGCTTACAATAAAATATTTAATGCCTGCAAGATCAAATATTAGAGCTCTTCAAATTGCTACAACAAGAAGGAATCTTTCACAAAGCCTTTAATGATTTCCTAACACCAATCCAAGAAGGAAAATGCAGATTTTCTCAAATCTGTTATGATAGACCTGCACTTTAAAATATATAACCAGCATGCCTGTAACCCACTAAATTGCTGATATATCACTCAAAACTGACCCAAATGACTTCAAGTTTGATGCAATAGACCTTCAAAATGATGGCGCCTAGTTTAGTAATAAGAAATGGCAACTAAAAGTGGTTATTAATTACTGACATGAATCCCAAGGCACTCCAGAAAGTACGGCCTTCAAGGAATGACGAATTTGCTTTATAAAATCATAAACTTCATATTAAAATCTGCAAATACTCATGAAGGGGCGCCTCCAACAGGGAAACACAATGAGACAATACCCAGAACGAGAATGTTTATGATTTGAGACTTGTGAGCAGAAATATACATTCAGCAGTCATGACCAGCAAATCTGGAATTGACAGAAAATGATAAAACTCAACTACAAAGGATAGGAAACCAACTATAACTGTAAAGACAAATCAATAACACTCAAACCTCTCAACTAGTTGTTGTCTTTCAAGCAAGAAGAAGAGCCAAGCTAAGAGGCCTTCATTCCTCGAAGCGATCCAATACCATTCCGGCAGAGTAACATTACTGTAAACCAAAGATACCAAAATGAAAACCCAAGGCTTTCTTTTATAACTTTTGAGAAGATCCTCCAGAAGCTTCCAGTAGGTGCGCCCTAATTTCAAGATGCTTTTAGGGTTTGATTTAACCAAGCCTTCCTTCAAGATGGCGTACTTTTCACTTGATTGATTTAAATTAATTAAAATTTGACTTTCATAAAGGTTGGCGTCCCTTTTTACCTCTTTATTTTTCAATCTTTGGAATATTAAAATCCATCTCCAAATGAGGCGCCACCCATCAAAGTCCCCCTTTTTAAAACAACATAAAGTTGTTTCACTAGGTCAAAGGGTCATAATATTAAAATAAAACATTATTTTAATTAAAATACTTATCTCTCCAAAAAAAGCATCAAACGGCCAAAACGATATTACCAACTGAACTGACAGAAGAGGAAAGCCTGCTGAGCTGATGCTGACTGGACCACTGCTAAAAATAGAATTTACTAAAAATAGTAAATTCGAGAAGTTGCTCAGAATGCAATGCAGGCGCCACCATTGCGAAGCTCTCTGAAAACCCAGAAAGAAACCGCAATCCAAAATCCCAAACTCCAACAAGCAAAACCCTGAATCTTCAAGAGAACCCACCAAACAGTGGGAAACCCTAATTCTTCCTCTGACTAGCCGACAGCACTCCGGGAATAGGCCATCAATCACTGAGAAGTGCAGTGCTAAAAATGGGGACATTACATCCTACATGTTACATTTCCAGTTCGCATGCAGCAAATGAAAAGAATCATTGAAGTATTTTAAGACCCTACTTTTGCATGCACCTTCAGTGATTGTTGTAGTCTTCTACAAATAGTGTTGCCATTATTACAACTTGACAACTCCTACAAAACTATCTATTGCAGCTTGTTCATAAGTTATAACTATAGCATGGCTTGGGATTTGTTCCATTATATCCTCTCTATTTCTCCTCACTTGTTGGTTTTGTATTAATGACTGATTTGTACATTTTCAGTTGTGGAGAATTCACCGGACTATGTGTGAGTGCCCACATCTTAATCGTAGTCCATGGCTTGAAGTAACCAGGACAAGGTTACAATGAGTTGGTTGCAACATCTTTTCATCCTCATTACCCTCATTTCCCTCACTTGGCGCTTCTTAATTTTTATCTTCATCACTTAGGCCTGCAATAGTTAAAATTTAAAGACGTATGGTTTGTCATTAAATTGATTTATAAGTTTGTAGATATTTAAAGTGACTGAAAGGAAAGGACTTGCAAGGTGCAATCAAAAAATTGAGGTGAGATACCAATCTCTTTTATAATTTACTATTTAATATGTATTAATGTTATTTGGTGGTGTTAAGTTTCTTCATTGCCATATATGAGCCTAACCTTTTGTTGTAGTTCTACAATAGTGTATGATGCTCATTATATTTAATTAAAAAAAATATGCATTGTATATTTGGTGGTTGCAGGTTTTTTGCACATAGGGTAACTCCTATAAAATCCTTGAGCTATGTTAGAACTTTGATTTAACTTTCTAATCCTCCACCGTCATTAAGTTGTTTCACAGAAAAAGAATGGAGTCGTTGAATTAAATTCAATAGGTACTTATATCATTAAGTGTTTCCTCAATTCCATTGGAATGTTTCTTTCTTCTAATAGTGCTCTTCATCTTTATTCAACTGAAGCATATTTATGTTCTTTAACACCCCCTGCCATAGTTGGCAGACTTTGACTCAACAAACTCAAAATTTGCAACTCACCGAAAAGCTCAACTTAAAAAATTGCTTAAATTTCTTTAAAAACACTTTTTTTTTGCAAAATTGAATGACAAAATGTATCCAATGAGTACAAAAGTGATTTCTATTAAATTTTATTTATTTGAATACAAATTGAGTAGAAAACCATATTATCATGAAGAATCTTGATACAATAGTTAGCTAGCACTTATTATGAATTTATGATGATTGCCTTTGAAAATCCTCATCATAATTCATAAATTGCATATTATAGCATTTTACATCTTCCTCTTCCTTGATCTAATGAAAACTTAAGGAGAGGTTCTAATCTTTGCACTCTACTATGGTTCCTCGCTCGACAAGAAGGTTGTGTTTGTGGCTCCAACTCAACCTCCATACTATTGCTAGATGGTAGTGGCTCCTTTGCATCATCAATGTCTTCCAATGACAATAGCTCCTACAACAGCCACATCCTCCATTACCTGCTTCTCAAAATCAAGAATCTCATTTACAATAAACAATGGGTTCTACTCATCCCGTCCTATCCACTCACTATTAGGATCAATGTCATTCAAATCAATGACCTCTGATTTGTCCTCTACCTTTCTTTTGTGAAGCCAAAGGTTGTATTCTACAAAGACAAGGTCATTGAGGCGTTTTTGAGTTAATTTATTTTACTTCTTGGTGTGAATGGCCTCAAACAAACTCCAGTTGCAATCACAACAAAAAGCACTACAAGGTTGACACAAAATGTGGAGGGCTAATCTTTGAAGATTTGAGGTATTTGCATTGCAATCTCCCCATTAAGAACCTACAAAATAAGATATTCAAGAGTTAGTAAGCAAGTCATATTTTATCAATAGTTGTAAATTTGAAATTTGTACCTTGTAAGATGCATGTAAAGACTCTAATTTTTGTTACCCAGTGACTGAGTGGTCCTTCCTCATATAGCTAATGCCAAAGAAAAGAGCTTCCCCCTACTAGTGTTTAATTTTGCAATTCTTAAACGATAAGTATCACCTCAACGTCTAGTTCCATCCTCTCAAAGCATGTTATGAGGCCCTCCACAATCTCTCCATTTGAATCTACAAAACTATTTGAATGAAAAAAGCTAGGTTGAGGAAGTACCCCATTGCATGAACAAGTTGGTGGAGTTGACTCTTCCACTTCCAATCAGCAATCTCCCAAATGGGACCAAAATTAAGTTTGTCCCCCTTATAATAGTTTTGGATGGACCCTTTGGCCCTACCCATGGCCTCATGAATGTACCCCATTGGGTTTTGATCCTCATCTACCAAGTGTGGAACTCTAACCAAGAGCTCTAACACCTACAAATACAAACAAATTCAAGTTATCAAATTATAATAAAAGTAAATACTAAAAAGATTCAATTTGAGTTTTAATTCAAAGTTGAGGTCACCTTGATGACCTCTGTAGCTCTCTGTGCAAATAGATTATCGAAGACTATCCTTGCAAACCTCTCTCCTTCAGGCTTATTTGAATATGATGAGTCTAGCCATGCTTGACTCACAAATATTTGTTTCAAAGAAGTCAACAAACCGATAGTGAAAATCTCGAACTCGGCAATAACTCAATAGGCCCAAAAAAATTAAAAACTCGGGACTCGACAAAGCCCAAGGAAAAACTTAGTAATAACTTGGCAGATTTATCGAACATTTGAAAATACATAATTTCTAAAATATTCTTCAAAAAAACACATATATACTACATTTGTGGATTTATTAGAATTTTAAAGTATATTTTTTAGTTACTTTTCATATAGCCATACTGAATTTGTGGATTTATAAGAATTTAAAAGTATATTTTTTAGTTATTTTTCATATAGCCATATTTAATAACCAATTATTTAACAGGCTCCATTTATCATGACCATAAATAATCTACTTAACACTCGTTGCATCTAAATTTTAAAAAATAAAATACAAAATCAACTCAAAAAAGTATTAAATATAATAAGAATATTGTTTGATTTAACACTCATTACATCTAAAAGATATTCTAATATTTTTAAAATATATATATTAAACATGATAAGAATAATATTTGATTGAACACTCACTACATCTAAATAATATTCCAATATTTTAAAATAATACAATATAATTTAACTAAAAAAATATAAAACATGATAAGAATATAATTTAATTTAAATTCAATACAATATAATAAAATATAATTCAACTTAAAAAAATATAAAAAAATGATAAGAATATAGCTTGATTTAAATTTGATACAATCTAATAGAAGTATGGACAAAAGACTAGCTTTAACTTACATATCAAACAAAGTGAAAATAACATGCAAAAACTCAACCAATGCAGTCAAAATATACACATTCTTTCAATCATCTTGTTTCCTCTAAGTTGTTCCAATGTGGTTTAAGGGGGGGAATGCATCATAGGTGGTGAGGTGTTTTAACCTAAACATAGTCGTGATAGCATGTCGTTGTGCCCTAAGTCGCCATAGTTCCTCAATCACGACCAGAAAATGCTTGAAACTGATTTTAAAAAATTAATATTTGGTGGAAAAAAGATTTTGTATCGATTTCAGCGAGATTTTGACATATTTTGAAGGAAAAAGCGTGTGTTTTTTATGATTTTTAATGAAAAAATTGCCACAAGTTTTCATAAAACCTAGTGACAAGTTTCTAGGCGAGTTACTCGTCAATGTTGACATGCAAGTACTCATGAGTTTTGCAAGTACTTGCAAAAAATTTCAACTATGAACAAACAATTAAAGCTTTGCAATGTTAGGAAGATTGGTGCAAACCTTGTGACACCCAATCACACCAACCCTATCCTTTTGGTGTGATCTCTCATCAAACTAAGAACCCAAGGGTGATTATAAATAAATTTTGTTATATTTCTTGCATCTTCTACAATTGGTCTCACCCAATTGGTTTTTCCTATGTCCTCCAAAAGAAGGTCAAGGCAATGTGTTGTGCAAGGGATCCAAAAGAGTGATGGATGCCTCTCCTAGAGCAATCTCCCAGCCATCACATACACTACTACATTATCAATTATAGTTTGCACTACATTCTCTAGGCCCACCTCTAAAACAACTTCCTCCAACATTAGACTCAAATTTTTTGCATTTTTTACTTTGTCAAAGGCATTAACTAACTTCAAAAAAATTACCTCACTATTTGAAGCTACCAAAAAGTTGAGAAGGGTTCAATTTTTTCCATCCATACACCCATCTGAAAGAATAGTGTAGCCATACACTTTCCATTGCTTCTTTTTTCTTCCACAACTAAATTTGCATCTTCAATTGCATCCATGAACAACTTCCCACTTAAATTTTTTCAAAAAGATGTCTTGTAGCCTTTTTCTACAACTATCAATATTGTTACCAAATTCTCCCAAAACCATTTGATTGCCACATTGAAGGTAAGGTTGATGAAATACCAAAAATTAGCACATGCCTTATCTACTTCTTAGTGCACCTCCTTGTTCCACCCTATACCTTCCAAAGACAGTTGTGCTCTAGGTATGTTTTTGGTTACAAAAAATCTATACAATGTTCGTGTAGGCGCTCCACTCGATGTAGATGAGGTGGATGTCGATGTGCTTTGTATGCGTGGACCATGAACAAAGTCCACTATGCCTCTGAATGTCACATCTTCATTCATTTCTTCCTACAATTGAGGACCATGAGCACTAGTTATGGATGTTGCTATGGCTACTCTTGTCTTCTCCCTATATAGTTCTTCCTCTTTCATTAGTGCAAGGTGTGCATTCATCTCTCATTTTATCTCTTCTACGGTCTTGTCATAGGGTTTGGCATCATGATGAGTAATCCCTGAAAGATAGTATTTGAAGTGATTCATGCGTCCATGATATAGGTTCTGAAATCTTATGCAAATGACTATCCCAAGTGTCGGTCCCTATACAACATATTTCCAAGAGAGTCTCTGGCTCCAAAGGGACAAATTCCACTAACTTGTGTCAACTAAGGTGAGCCTGAGCCTGAGCCTAATGCTAAGTGGAAACTTAATCCAGAGGCTAAGGTTCTCTATCTACCATTCTATGTAACCTACAAGTACAAACTACAACATATTTTATTTTAAAATACAAAAAATAACATAAATTACCTAAGTTATCAAGTTCTTGTGTTTGGGGTCCTGGACCCATGTCGAGCTATCCTGGGAGCAAGAGTAGCTAAGGAGCATCCTGGCCACCCCAGGACCCTGCATACTCACAAGGAACTCAAAGCAACCGGGATGCTCCTTGGCCACTCCCAATCACTTCTATAAGCATGCGGTGCTTATTTATTTATTTTTATTTTTAAACACAAAATGAAACCATAAAAAAGTTGCCTAAACCTAAAATCACCTCTCACATTCTAAACACAACACCATTTCACAAAAACAGGCCCTTGTTAAGTCATTTTTGCATTTTGAATGTTAGCTGTTTTTTTTCTAAGGAGATCAAAATCATAAAGTGCCAAAGGGGTGAGTCTATCTTGCACAAAGGCGATCTAGTCATCTAAGGTAAGTATTTTAACTGATTCTTTTTAATTTTTAACAAAAAATTTCAAGTTTTTGATGAATTTTTTCAAGTTTTAAAATAACTTTTTTTTTTTGGAAAAATGAAACAAGTATCAAGATATTTTATAATGCTTTTTGGTGTTTGTTTTTAAATTTTATTAGTTTATTCACATCGTAGAGTTGCATTATTTATCTTTTTATAATTTATATAATAGAAAAATGCAATCTATTTGGAATGGCCGCTAGTTCAAGTTTAGTGGGTATTGAAACAAACAATTTAAAATGATCAAGCATCTCCTCTATGGAAATATGTTACGATGTTTGATCAACTTCCAAGAAGTGGGGCCTTTATTTGGAATTTTAATGAGTGTAGAGTACACTTTAAAAGATCATATATTTGAGTAAAAGCTCACTTATGTGCTATAAGTGGGCGTGGAATTAGAATATGTGAAGAGCGAAATAAGAAGGGGTTGCCAAAAGAAAAAATCATGGCATTCATTAAAAAACAAGAAGTTGATGCTATGAGTGAGAGAAAAACTAAAATCTCATCCTTTAGCAAGGAAAACATCAATAGAGACATCTACAGATTTAGTAATGGCCTCCCAGCATCCTTTCTTAGAGATGCATCGCATCGAAGAAGATCCCTCTCCTTCTTCACGCAAAAGAGACCTATTGGTTAAGGCATTTCAAAATGAAACAACAAACATTACAAAGAAAAAAATTGCACGTTGCATTTATGCCAATGGTCTTCCTTTCAACTTGGTGAGATCACCATATTTGCAGGAAATGGTGACAGTAATCAATAATGCACCTTCTGGTTTCATAGGTCCTGGGTATGAAAAGGTACACATCACCTTATTGCCCAAAAAAAAAAAATTGTAAAGACATCACTCAAACCAATTAAGGATTCTTGGATTGAAATAGGAGTGCATTATTTATAATGGATGGAAAGATTCCAAAAACTGACCTTTACTAAATATTATTGCAATGTCCCCCAAAGGGGCAATGTTTTTGAAAGCGGTTGATTGTGAGGGGAAAATCAAGGATGCAAAATTCATTTCTAAAATCCTCATTGAGCCCATAGAGATGGTGGGTCCTAAAAATGTTGTCCAAGTCATTATGGACAATGCAAAAATTTGCAAAGCAACATGGAAGTTGGTTGAGGAAAGGTATGCACACATTTTTTGGACACCATGTACCGTACACTCCCCTAACTTATTGATGCAACCAATTGGCAGTCAAATAGAGTGGGTAAAAGCTATATACACTAAGGTTGAGGAGATCCAATATTTGTAACCATCATGTGTCACAAGGCACTTTCAGGACTTCCTCGAATTTGGAATTATTGAAGGTAAATTTAATTTAATTATTTAATTTATTTTTAAATTTAATTTATGCCATATTTACTTATATTTTAATGTGTTATTAACTTGTTTTTTTACACAACATTAGGTTGTTGAGACTTGATTTGCATTACACATGATCGTTGTGAGACAACTTGTGAAGGTGCTAGAGGCATTGGGCACCATGGTCATTAGCCACCAATGGAATATTTGGAAGCAATCAAATTCAAAGAAGTCTAGAGGGTCAAGTCATTGGTCCTAGATGACAATTGGTGGGCTCGTGTGGACTATGTCTTGAATTTCACTAAGCCTATCATGAATATGATCAGATTTGTTGTAATGTCCCCTTTTTAGCCCTAAGCTTTCCAATGACCATTAGCCTAGTTTCGGAGTCTTGTAGGCTACTTGGAGGCATTTCTAGGGTTTCCAAGATTCTTGGAGGTTTCTTGTCTACTTTTTAGGAGCTTATTGCAAGAGTTTGCCAGAGAGTTTTTTGGGTCTTTTTGGGTTTTCTGAGATCCTTGGTGGGCAATCATTACTATTTTTAGCCATGTCTATTTTTAGTATTTACTATTTTTAGTAAGTCACAACTGCATCTCAAAATGTGCTTATTTTGAGTTTGGACACACTTACTATTTTTAGTAGTATGTTATTTTTAGTAAGTGCTATTTCTAGCAGTGGTCCTAGCAACAGTTCAGTGCAGGATTTCTCTTTCTAGCAATGGTGGCAATTTCAATTGATGGTGACTTGTTATCTTTGGCAGTTGGTGTCTCAACCATCCTTGGAGTTCAAAAAAAGAAATATTTGCAACTTAAGTTAATTTTATAAAGTCAAAAAGGCCCCTTGGACCCCCATGCCTAGCATGGACAACTTAAGTTGTTTTTAAAAAGCAAATTTGATGCATGACTTAAGTGGATGCCTAGAAAGGTGTTCTGAGTGAAATTTTAATTAAATATTTTATTTCCTCAAAGATGGCGTCCCTTTTGGAGGGAAAAGGTGTTTGAACTTCTGGGTCTCAAATTCTATTTATTCTCCCTCATTTGCTCTCATTTGGTTATGCTGATTGATGATAATGAAATGTTGTTGGCGTGAGGATTGAATTCCTCAAGGCCTTTGGAGAAAAAAACCTTCAAAGTTGCTCTAGTTTTGGAGTTAAGAGATACTTCTTAGTAGGACATTTTAGAGTGGCTTCACTACAGGAGTCACCATTGGAGTTATTGGTGAAATATTTTCAGTTTTCTTTTAATTATGGATTGTTTTGATGTCTTCTAGCTATGTTTGGGTGTGTTAACTCTTCTTGTAGTGATTTGGAGGCATTTTTAAAAGTGATTTTAAAAGATTTCAGTTTGTTAGTTGTCTTTTCCTATCCTAGGCCGTACCACATGGTTTGCATTTGCAGGTTGAGGACTTCATATCGTTTTGTGGGTATTGTTGCAAATGAACCTACATCCTTGGGCGCCCCTTCTTGCCAAAAAGTAGATTTTTTAGTGGAGAGCTTGATTTTATCTTGCTGGTCGTCCATCTAGGGAGGCCGTACAACCCAGCTGGAAGGAGTTTGGTGAGTGTGGATGTTGTTCCAGTCTTATGGGGGTTGCTACCTAGCTCATCTTGGATGCCTAGCCTAGTGTTTTCCTTTGCAAGTCGTTTGGCATGATTCTACGGAGTATTGATGAAGTTATGCTCATTCTATGATTGTTGGTTGGTGTTTTAAGCTGCTTGTTCAAACATATCAGACTGCTGTCCTGTATATCAGACCTGTAGCAACAACTTGTTTGACCCTCTAACGACCTTCAGAGGACCTTTCATTGAGGTATGATTGTTATATTTTGTGGGGGTATACTCATTTCATCATTGTAGCATCCAGGAGGAGTTTATACTTCATTTTTCTATCATTTCCCTTTCATAGCAATAGAATATGATGAACTGATATATTTCATGATAAGCTTAATGTAACACTATTGGTAGTACCATTGGTGACTGCTCCTGTATTTGTCTTGATACTCACCCCACTGAACAAGTGGTGCTCCTGCTAAATAAGTGGTTGAGCTTCATGTTACATGCTACTCCCGTTGAATAAGTGGTTGAGTTTTCATTTGCTTTCTTGTTATGCCCGTTGAACAAGCAGATGACTTTGTTTGATTGGTTGGCTTGCCACCAAGTATTTGTTACTTGTTGTAATTCCCACTGAATAAGCGGATGATTTACTTTCACGCACTTGGTTGATTACTCACCCCACTGAAGAAGTGGTAGCATAGAGAATTTCAGAATTTGTAAGCCTTCTCACCGTATGCTCTCACCTTGCCCACATCGTCAGAAAGTGGAAGGTGTTTACTTTCAGTTAGCTTGGTTTTCCTGTTAATGCAAGATCCCCTTCTCACCGTACGCTCTCACCTTGCCCACATCGGGATTTGGGTGATCAGAAAGTGGAGGGTTGCTTATTTAGTTGTTTATCATTGCATTTTAGCTAATGCTAACAGGTGCAATTTGAAAAAAAATTAAGGGTGGTATATTACATTTGATGATACAGATCAGCCATGTTTGGGTTAAATCAATGATGGCATTGACTCCATGAGAAAAAATAATGATCATAATAGCACAAAAATAGAATGACCTCGAAGAAACAGTTTTTGAAAGTGTGAAAAAAATATTCATTGCCACTGGAACAAGTTGAACACACCATTGCATCTCCTTGCATAAGCATTATGCCCCAAATACTATAGCATAGAGATACTTGTTCAGGAAGTGAACTGGTAATTCTTACTTGCTTGTATTAAGAAGAAGAGAAGATTACAATATATAGGAATTACAGACTACTGTAGAAATTAATGAAACCAACTACCTATACCTACAGACATTTAAGAGACCAACCACCTACAATTGTAGACATTAAATGTCTACCTACCAGAAACAGAAGACAACAGGAAAATATCTAATCTACTTAAATACATTCATACTTGACCATTAACATACAGAATACTATTCTAACACCCTCCCTTAATGGTCAATCTGTCAACAACACCAAGTTGCCCGCTGAATTTGATAAACTTATCCGGGCTCATAGACTTGGTGAGAATATCTGCAATTTGATCAGCTGTCGGAACATACTACAACTGAACTGATCCATCTTCTACCAAATTACGGATGTAGTGACAATGAAGCTCAACATGCTTGGTACGTTCATGGAAGACTGGATTTTTGGCCAGTTTGAGCACCCCTTGATTATCAGTGTACAAGGGAGAAGGTCCTGCTTGTGACATGTGTATGTCAGAAAGCATCCTGCAGAGCCAAACTGCCTCACATGCTGCCTTAACTGTTCCTCGATACTCTGCTTCAGTTGAGGAAAGAGCCATTGCCTACTACTTCTTACTGGTCCATGTTACAACACCTGTACCCAAACTCAATACATACCCAGAAGTAGATTTTCTGTCATCCACTTGTTGATGTTATGGCAGCTTCGGGCTCATTCTTCTAGCCACGAACACATAAATTCATATAGCCTAACGACTATTCATTTATTGAGATAATTAAGTGAAGAGGCGCTTCACTTAGGCAACAATGTAATTTCCATCTTGGCTGACCTTCCTTGTACTTGCATTTATTATTTGTAATTATATTTTATTATAATGGCCAACCTTGCTCTTGAAGAGGTGCGACCTCTCTATCAAAATGTATTTATACAAGGTCTTTCCCACTTCATTTGTCATCAAGCAAGTCTGATTCCTTCTCTTCATACAAGTGTGAATTCTTCAATAAGCAGATTGTGAATTCCTTCAAGTGTAGATCTGAGTTTAAGGAAGGGCAGATTGTTATCTATTATTGTTGCCATTGTTGGTGCTGAATATTGGCCTTGTGATTGGCCTCATTGTAAAGAGTATTATTGCCATTGTTTATATATATAAGAGAGATATTTGTTGCTAGGTTTTTCTCCCTCAAGAGGAGGGTTTTCCCAGGGTACATGTTGTGTCTTTGTGTCTGATTTTAATTAAATTTCTGAGTTTTACATCTGCTCATAAAACTAACATGGTATCAGAGCGGGTTTTGTGTGAAGATCCAATCAGATTTGTGTAAGAATTTAAGTGATCAATTTGTTATTCTAACTGGTGGTCGTGTTCATTACCTTTGGTCATTATTATTGCCGTTGATGGAGGCAAAGCTCAGATGCAAGATAGGGTCGGGAGTCTCTAACCTTGATTGGTTGAAATAAAATATGAAGGATCGACATTGAGATCGTCGCACGAGCAAGTTCCTGGATGCC
Organism: Sequoia sempervirens; assembly: GCA_007258455.2. Lineage (NCBI taxonomy): Eukaryota > Viridiplantae > Streptophyta > Pinopsida > Cupressales > Cupressaceae > Sequoia > Sequoia sempervirens. Next base: position 35,231 of record VDFB02066814.1, on the reverse strand, counting down.
GATATTGGGAGCAACCATGAAAGCACATCATATATGATTTGAGAGTTGCTGCTTATTGGTCACCGAAATGACTTTGCATTCCTTCCGTCAGGGGCTTCAAGACATCTACACTCGATCCTCTTGAACATAGATGTGAATTCTCTCTTCATTGAGTCAAGCAAGGCGCAACTCCATTCTGGAGAAATCGCTATCTTCGAGGTTGTCATATGCCTAGGATCAGATCAAGATTGCGTAACTAATCTGAGAATCCAATTTCAACTCCAAACTACAGCTGTTCAGTTGTATCACCTTCTCAGTGATTCGTGTGTAGTGCCATTGTCAAGATCATCCCTTATGGCCACTAGCTGTATTGTTTTCATGCACAAACCTAATATTCACATCAATAAGAATTTGATGGAAAGCCTATCCCTTGAGCAGAAGCAAGAATGGGAGCCATGTTGTTTTGTGCTTAAATCTGTATTGAAAAGCCATGTGTATGGTGTTGATTATGGTATTGCATAGAGTTGCAGATATATATGTAAAGGCATTCGTTAGCATGGCTATTATAAAGAGAGGGGTCCATATCTAACATGTCTTGCAAGCTATATAAAAGAAAGTTTGGAAGTTACTCTGAGTCTGAGTTAAGATGAGCCTTTGAGAGGAGAAACAATTCTCGGCACAATATGAAGATTGTGGTGTACCAACAGAAAGAGATAAGTACTTTTTTTTGTTTGTACTCTTGCAAGTTTCCTTCTTTTGGGTTGAAATTTAGTCTACTGAGTTGTGCAGATCTGATGTCATTTATTTATCATGTGTGTGTAGTAAAGATCATGTTTTTTTCTCTTGAATAGTGATCTCGAGGATGAGATCCTTTCAAGACACCTTTCATTCATTGTGAGATGTTCATGCTAATTGTGAAGATCTCTGAGTGTGACTCTGAGATGAAAAGAGAACTGCATTTCTCATTGTGATTGGATGATCACTTCGATAACATTCTCTTTGTGCATGAACTATGATGGCGTCTTGAGAAGCCTGATTCTATGTTGTATATGTTGGCTGCTTAATGCGTCTAAGAAATCTGAGTTGAGCAGATTATCTTTTGTTGTATTGAGATTAGCACTCTCGAGAGGAGCAAAAGATGGAAGAAAGATATATCAGAATTCAATAAAGATAAGTTTATTTATCCCTTTCTGTTGATATTTGCTACATATTTCAATTATAGGTTGATTTCTTTATTCATGTTTTTAATATTGTTCATAAATTATTATGTATTCATGCTATAACTTGAGATAGTAAACCTTATTAGTAATCTCTCCCTAAAATGCTTCCAAGACGGATCAAGGAGCAAGAGGGTGATGAGAGATTGCTTAGAGAGAAAAAGCTTGAGGCATCCTGTGAGGAAGTCATGCTGACTAGAGACATGATCAAGTTTGCAGCCATGGGTCTGAGTTGATGACTGGAGACATCTCTTGAAGTCAAAGAACCTATTCAGATTGTCATTGTGATCAGTTACTTCGAAGGAGAGGATTTGAGGCTCAAGTTAAGAGCACGATCGGGAAAAGGATTGAGGTCCTGAGATCTATCAATGATAGGATTTCACTTCTGATGGATTTCCTTGCAATCTCTGAGGCAGGGATCAAGAGGGAGTTTTGTGACTCACTAAGATGAAGTGTAGGTTGCAGTCTTGCAAGGTCGATACTAAAGTCCTTGGAAGACCTCTTCAACTGCTAAGAACAGAATTGCACAAGATAATCTATCTAGATTTGGCATTGGTAGCTCCGCAAACCTATTCAGAATAGAGTGATCTGGGTTGAGGTCGAGGAGGACAATCCTGAACTCTCTACAATATCAGAGGTGTGCGCTGGAAAACGTTTCTCTAAGACAAGCATTGCAGGCAATCTTGGACGAAGAGGTCAAAAAGTTGATGCAAGTACTTGAAGATTCAGAGGGAGCCTACTGGATCTAAAGAAGATGGTAATCTAATTGATCTTGGTTCTTTATGTTGATTTATTTCTTACTGGAGAAGAACACCTCATTATCAAATGCAAGAAGGAGTTGGCTTCTGAATTTGAAATGAAGGATCTTGGTCTCATGCACTACTTCCTTGGCTTAGAAGTATGGCAAAAGCCTGATGAGATCATTCTAAGTCAAGGGAAGTATACCATTGATATTCTGAAGAGATTTGGTATGATGGATTGCAAACCCATGTCTACGCCTATGGACACCAATTTTCAGAATATAAAAGGCTGCAGCTAGTTCAGATCTGGTGGATCCTACTATGTACAGACAGTTGATTGGATCGTTGATGTATCTAGTCAATACTAGACTAAATATTTGCTATGCAATGAGTGCACTTAGTCAATTCAGGTGTGCACCAAGGAAAATACATCTAATTGCAACAAAGCATATCCTGAGATACTTGCATGGCACAGTTGGATATGGCTTGAGATATTCTTCTGGTGTGGACTTGAAGCTGCATGGATATACTAACTCTGATTTGGCAAGGTGTGTCACTGATCAGAAGAGCACCTCTGGATGTTGTTTCAGTTTGGGGTCTGCTATGATCTCTTGGTGTAGCATGAAGCAGTCTTCAATGGCACTAAGCATTGCAGAGGCCGAGTATATTGCAGCTTGTGTGGCAGCTCGAGAAGCAGTGTGGCTTTGAAAGCTCCTTGCAAGATTGTTTAGACAATCATTGGAGTCGACTGTCATTCATTGTGATAATCAAAGTTGTGTGAAGCTTTATGTCAACCCAGTGTTTCATGACAGAACTAAACATGTTGAGATCAAATACCACTATATCAGAGATATGGTATTGAGGAAAGCAATCCAGTTGAGGTACATCAGCACTGATGAGCAGACAGCAGCTATTCTCGCCAAGCCTCTCTCCAGAGTAAAGTTTGTGTACTTTCGAGACAAGCTTGGTATTGTGGAGAATGAAGCCCTAACTGAGAGGGAGACTCGGCATCAATGATCTTCTGTGATTTGCTTTAATGTATTTCTCTCTGTGAGAGAGATTTGAAGTGAAAGCCCTTGTTAATGCATTTCTCTTTGAGAGAAATTTGAGGTGCAAGCCCTTATTAATGCATTTCTCTTTGAGAGAGATTTGAGGTGCAAGCCCTTGTCAATGCATTTCTCTTTGAGAGAAATTTGAGGTGAAAGCCCTTGTTTCAGCCCTCTGGGAGTAGTCATGGTGGATGTCGTGTGTGACGCCATGACAACATCACATGAGAGAGTTCGTGATGATTTTCTTGTACTTGTGCTTTTTCACCCTCTGGGAGTAGCCATGGTGAATGTCACGATGAGGTGACGACATCACGTTGAGTGATGAGCACTTGTGCACATTTACCATCCATGGGAGTAGCCATGATGGTTGTTATCATGGTGAGGTGATATTTCTTCTTTCCACATATGGGAGTAGCCATTGTGGTTGACATCATGATGAGATGAAATGTCTTGTACAGTTGGAAGTATTTCTCCCTAGCTGAAAGGGAGTGTTGATGTTATGGCAGCTTTGGGCCCATTCTTCTAGCCATGAGTGAACACATAAATTCATATAGCCTAACGGCTATTCATTTATTGAGATAATTAAGTGAAGAGGCGCTTCACTTAGGCAACATTGTAATTTCCATCTTGGCCGACCTTCCTTGTACTTGCATTTATTATTTGTAATTATATTTTATTATAATGGCCGACCTTGCTCTTGAAGAGGTGCGACCTCTCTATCAAAATGTATTTATACAAGGTCTTTCCCACTTCATTTGTCATCAAGCAAGTCTGATTCCTTCTCTTCATACAAGTGCGAATTCTTCAAGAAGCAGATTGCGAATTCCTTCAAGTGCAGATCTGAGTTTAAGGAAGGGCAGATTGTTATCTGTTATTGTTGCCATTGTTGGTGTTGAATATTGGCCTTGTGATTGGCCTCATTGTAAAGAGTATTTGTAATGAACCAGACCAATTTTTATTTTATTTTTTCGATTACAATAGGCAATGCAACACGCACCCGTTAAGGTTAGCTCTAAAACCAAAACGATGCAGAAAGCAACTCTAACCAAGGATGTACACCAGAATCCCGATGTTGGGCAAGGTGTGAGCATATGGTCAGAGGATCTGATGCAATGCAAAACTGGAAAGGAACTCTAACCAAGAATGCGTCTAGGATAGACGAGCATATGGTCAGAGGGTCTTATGCATGCTGAGCTGAAAGTAACTCTAACCAAGATGGTGCCGAGAGATGGCGAGCATATGGTCAGAGGGTCCCTAAAGCTACTAACTGAGATTAAATAGGTGGCAAGCCAGCCTCTTCCACTTATTCAGTGGGAAATACAAGTAAGTAAGAAGAGTTGAGAATGCTGACAGTACTACTGTTCAGCTTACAATAAGATAGTGTGACTGCCAAGAACACAAGATGGAAAGCTTAATAATGCAGCAACAATATATGGAACTCTCCCATGCTCAACAAAGTTGTCTTGACACAAAACTCCACTCAAAGGACCAACTTATAATCTGATTTTTGACAGACCTGCAACTAGAAAATGCATAACCAGCAACCTCGGATTTCACTAAAATGCTCACAGAATGCTCTTAACTCAACCCAAAGCCCTGAGAATGAATGCAAAAGACTCTTGAGATGAAGGCGCCCAATTCCCAATGCATAAACCTCAACTTACAGCCACCTATTTTCCTTGCACGAATTACAAGACTCCTACAAATGGTACGGCCCTCAAGTAAGGGCATTTGCCTTGGAAAAATCAAAGACTTCATCAAAAAATCTGCAAATTTGCTCAAAGGGTCGCCCCAAGTAGTTAGATAAAAAGATGCAATACCCAAAATGAATATATTTTTATTTTTTGATTTATGAGCGAAAACAACAGTCAGCAATATTGAACCAGCAACTCCAAAATAGATAGAACATGCAAGAACTCAGCTACAATATGCAAAATACCCTACTACAAGTGCAAGAAAATCCACTACAAGCTAAACTCTCAACTAGTTGCTATCTTTCAAGCAAGAAATCGAGCCTATGCTAGGAGGTGTGCTTTCCTCGAAGCAACTCTGTTACCATTTCGGCAGCATAACTTTACTATAGACAAGAGATGAAGAACTGAAAAGAGAAGGACTCCTTTTATAGACTTAGCAAAGCATCTCCAGAAGCTTCTAGAAAGTGCGCCCTTTTTTAATTTTGAATTGACTTCATTTTCCCTCCAAGAATGGCGTCCCTCTTCCCAAGGCAATATTTGATCTTTTAATAAAATATTAAGCTCCTTGAAGTTGGCGTCCCCCTTAAGCATCACATATTTTTGGCCTTGGAAATATTTAATAACCTTCTAATGAGGCATTCACCCTTGAAGTCCCCCTTTTAAAACAACTTAAAGTGATGAAGCTAGGCCAAGGGGTCAACATTAAAATATAACATTATTTAAATCAACTTAACTTATCTCTCCAGAAAAAGCATCCAAAGGCCAAAAATCAAATTACCAACTGAACTGGTTGAAGAAGAGAGCCAACTGCACTGAAATCCACAAGACCACTGCCAGAAATAGAATTTACTAAAAATAGTAAATTCATGAAGATGCTCAGATCACAATGCAAGCTATATCACTACGAAGCTCTCTGAAAACCCAGAAAGAAACCGCAATCCAATCTCCAAACTTCAAGCAACAACCTCCTCAAAAATAGGAAACCCTAATTTCCACCCTCCGAGTAGCCTACGGGTCTCCGGAATAGGCCAACAGTCAACTGAATTGATCACAATTGAGAAGGGGACATTACAGTATTGTTGCCATTGTTTATACATATAAGAGAGATATTTGTTGTTGGGTTTTTCTCCCTCAAGAGGAGGGTCTTCCCAGGGTATATGTTGTCTTTGTGTTTGATTTGAATTAAATTTCTGAGTTTTACATCTGATCATAAAACTAACACCACTGAACCTACCCAATCTGAGTCTGTATAACCAATCAGCTTTGGATCCTTGCACCTGCCATACAAAATACCATAATCTAAAGTGCCCTTAACATATCTCAGCACTCGCTTCACTACAACCCAATGATCAACTTTTGGAGTTGTCATGAAGCGAGAAATGTAGCGCACGGAAAAACTGATATCAAGTCTAGTGGCAGTGAGATAGATGAGACTGCCCACTAGTTGCCTGAATGTTGTTGCATCGACCGAAGGTGAATCAAAGTTGGCTAACAACTTCAGCCCCTTCTCCATAGGTGTGGAGGCAAGTTTGCAATCCTACATCCGAAATTTGTCAAACAGACTTCTGGCATATTTAGACTGAGAGATAAAAATGCTACTAGGGATCTGCCAAACCTCAATACCCAAACAATAATGGAGAAGCCCCAAATCTATCATGTCAAAAGCCTAACACAAATCCTGTTTGATTGTTGCAATCAAATGTGTTGAACTACCAATAATGATCAAGTCATCAACATAGACAACAAGACAGAGAATATCATCACTAGAGTTTCCCAGACTACAGTTTAAAATTTCAACTGATAACTAACTTTCAGCTGAACTGCAGCTAAATTGTTTCCAAAACAAGGGTTTCCAATTGATCCAACTAACTCAACTTGCAATTATCTTTTTAATTTTTAGTTTCAGTTTCAGTTCACATGAATCGTTCAACAGTTTTCCGCCAACTATTCATGGCAGATCAATAACTACATAACTGCCCAACTAGGGTTTCATTTGCGGCAAGACGGAAAAGAGAATTCAATTCAGATGTCGTTACATTATACACTTCATCAACTAACTTTTAATTTCATTTTCAGCGGAAAAGGAACTATTACTATAAACAACTAACAGAAAATTGCAGAAGAATAATAATTACTTTTATTTGCTTCCAGAAGATAACGATTAATTACTACAGCTATGAAACAATATAATAGCTGAATAAATTCAAGTAACTATCTCACTAAGTATCTGAGAATCTTACAATGTTCATTAACATAAAGAATAGCATTCATGGCATAGATGAAATAGAAATTCAATTACCATTGCATGTACCTGGATTTACGAGAGAGGAAGAAATACATTTGACATCGTCTCCATACTATCATACTTGGAAATCTTTACCGAGGGAAAGAGAATTATCATCAGGGGCTTTACCGCCCAACCAAGACCTACTGGTCTCCCGAGTTTCTTCAACTGAAGAACCCGCCCTTCACGAGGGTAATCAACATGGATCAATTTATCATCATGTCTCTGAGCCTGATGTCCACGAACCTATACTACTGATCGATCCTTCCTCTATAGGTACCTCCTATCAGAAGAATCATCCTGATCAGAGTATATCTGGCCATGGAAGCTGACATTGCCGAACGGGCATCTACCTTGGCCAAGGATTTTTAATTAATTATTTGTGGCATCACTGTGCCGACAGCACGCATCCTTGCTCGACATGATAATACTTAGATCAAGTCAAATTTTACACTAGCAAGATTGATTATCTTTTCTTCTTAGTTTGAGGTTAAATCTTCACCATAGGGTTAATTATTGCATAGCCATGAACTCAATTCGTCCTTCTTAAATCAAAGTTCAACATTATATTAAGTAGAATAAGGGAAACTTGGCTCATTGTCAAATCTTTTCTTTATACATAGACGGTTAACTTAACTCCTTAAGATAAGAGAAGAGTCTTGACCCATTAAAAGGATTCATCGGAATAATGGTCTCCATATGGAAAAGAGAGACACAGATTAAAATCAGAATTTCAATACCGAGAGGAAGAAAGCTACAGCTAGATCATTAGCCGAAAAGACCCAGAGAGAAGGTGCATTTTGATGTCACCAGTTCAAAACAGTTTGATGACAAAAGAGGGACCCAAAGCAGGGCAACAAATACGCAAGATTAAACAAGAGAGTTCATCCAACGAGCATGTTGGAATTATAAGTAAGCAAGAATCAATCTTGAAATTCATCAAGAGTAATTGTACCCCAATTAACTGGTCTGGGGATGACTAACAACCAAGTCATATTCACAAAACAACATTGGAGAATGACGCGTCAATCTTGCAACATAAGTTTCCTTTTAGATGAAGTTACTCCAGAATTCCATAGATGAGAAAAGGTTATATCTTAACCACAAGATTTATTCCTCTAAGAAGAGACAAAATCGTTACTGAGGATTTGTTTTAATATTAAGATTTTGTACTATTTCAAAAGGACTCGAGTGAGCAAAGAGTATACACTAGACCAACTTCTAGGTTAAGAGAAAATAGGAAGATTATTCAGCTTATTCGAACAGAGCAATTGTTTTCAAGTAATTTTCAACAGTTCAAGCCGAATTCAGGTTCAGAAACATATCAAAGACAGAGATAATTATTCGATTGCAGGATTAGAATAAGTTTCGGTTTCACTTTTAGAAAGATCCTTCTTCAGACCAACCACTGTTGGTTTTAATGACCCGTTTTCTTTTATCTTTAGAAGGATGAGAAAGATTACTGAATCTATTTTTCTTTACAAAGGTAGTTCGATTGAGATGAATTCATCATTGTATCACATTGAAAAATAAATATACATTACTTGCCTGAGAAAGAAGATTCAAAAAAAATTGACAAACCAACTCTTCCTCTGCAGAGTATGTCACGCCACCAAGCCACTGAATCTTTCAGTCAAGAGGGACGGAGATGTGAGCTCCGATTCTCGAAATCACCACTTCTTGGAAGTTTGTAGTACGTTTTATTGACTGGGCTTAGCCACGTGCAGGCTTCAACAGAGAGCTAACAAGAATGAATTGATGGCAACACCGACTGAATGGAGAAAGAACTGAAGAATGAAGTGAACACATAGCTAGAAGATGCGGCTACGATGATGACTTAGACTTAAACCACAAATTCCTCTTTTGCTCGACATCAAAATTACACCCGTCTATATTTGTCTTTAAGGAAAGTTAACTCCAGGCAAAATCACGGGATATACTCATGAAAGCTAAAGTGATTTGCAGAAGAAGATCCACCAGAGCCGAATGGAAGCCAAAAGAAGAGGTAGCCGAAGAAAAGGAAAATCTCCCGTTTTTAAATGCGAATACCCCTAGAATTTCCGTTTCAAGACTACAGGAATTTCCCGAGACTTCTTGGCTTCCAGCTGGGCCGTTACCACTAGAGCTCTAAAGAGAGATGACGAGAAGGATTCCCTTCAAAACTCCGACGACTCTTTTTAATTTACTTTTTGATTTAAGGCCTTTCTAATAATTTCATAATTGATCGGTAGCCTTAGATTTATATCCATCTTTATTAATTTATTATTAAATTGCCATTGAAAAATTATATTAAATAAGAATTATTTCCCTCAATCTCCAACTGGAGATTTTAATCAATAAGTTGAATTAACTTATTTAGCAATAATTATTTTATTAAATTATTGATGGCCAAGGTCATGATGTCGACCCGCCTGTCCTGCATTGACTCAAGATTTGATGATAAAATTGATCCATTGTTAATCATATCCTCTCCCTAATGATATTCCCCTTCCTCTCGTGGCGTCAACAGTCCTGCATCCACTGACGAGGATTGTGGTTAGATCGTTCTCAACGTTTATAAATATATTTCCACATATATATAAATAAAATCTCACTATCACATTCAACTTTTCATGAACAATAATTCGCTTGGAAAATTAAAAGTTCGTTAACATTATAGCTACGATAAAAGATCAACTATTCATTCCCAATGTCATAATCACATGAAAGCGGTTATTTGCACCTAACATTGCCTTTGAAATACATAACCAAACATAGTTTCAATGTAAGGGATGTGACATCATCACTAGAGTGTTTGACATATAGATTACTATCAGAAGGGTTGCACGGAAAACCATGATCAACCAAGTACTGATCAATCTTGATGTACCATGCACGAGGAGCCTGTTTCAGTCCATAGAGTGCTTTCATGAGCCTACATACCTAATGCTCTTTGCCAGTAACCTTGAAACCAGGAGGCTGCGTCATGTAGACTTCTTCCTGCAACTCACCGTTGAGAAAGGCACTCTTGACATCCATCTGATGAACTATCCATCCAAATTGGGCTGCAATAGCGAGAAGACAAATTGTGTTCATCTTGGCAGTAGGAGCAAAAGTATCCTCATAGTCAATGCCCTCCCACTGTGTGAATCCCCGAGCAACTAATCTGGCCTTGTATTTATCCAGAGTACCATTTGCATGATACTTGACCTTATAAACCCATTTGCAACTGATAGGTTTCTTCCCAGGAGGAAGATCAGAAAGAACCCAAATGTGATTCTTCAGAAAACTATGGTATTCTGTCTCCATAGCCTTTTCCCACTCTGGAATTCCTTTAGCCTTTGAATATGTCTGAGGCTCATAGATGCTGTGGATGTTGGCCATAAGAGCAAAATTGACTGTGTTTTGTTGCTTGCTCTTTCTACAAGCTGATCTGCCCTCAATGAGTTCATCATCATGAAGATCTCCGATAGTCTTGAGCCACCACTTAGGCCGACGAGTAGAAGTACCAACATCTGAAATAGGAGAAACAACATCTCCTAGGATTGCTGGAACAAAGTCATCTCGATGTGAATCCCGAGGAAAATCAGGTGGTGCAAGATCATGACTAGTAGACCCCTCATCTTCAGAGTCAAAATGCTTTGAAGCCCTCCCATCAGGGGAACCAAGAGGAAGACGAACACCCTCAGCAGAAGCCTTCACAAGCTGATTCTCAGCACTGGTAGTAGGAAGAAATGGACCAGTAGTCTCATCAATCACAACATCACGACTGAATATGAGATGATTTGTCTCCACATCAATCAACCTGTATGCCTTGTGATTGTCATTGTAACCAGTAAACATAAGTTGTTGGCTCTTGGAGTCCAACTTGACACGTGTTGTGACCTTTTCACACATCGCCCCATTCAAGATGGGGACCCCCTAATTTTTGCTCCATTCTGGTCTTTTGGCTTGGGTTTTCTTCTCTCTCTCTCGCTCTGTCTCTTTTCTGATGTCCGCCTTTCAAGGGTTGCGCCCGTCAGTGAGTTTAAGCATAAAATTGACCAAGTCTAAAAATTAGGGTTTCACCTTTCCTGGTCATTCCGAGGTCGAACGAAGTGAATAAATTGAAAATTGAACTTAACATTGTTGTCAGTGTGCTTCCAGCAGGCTTTCAGCAAATTTTCACCAGATTTTGAGGTACTTACTATTTTTAGTAAGTGTGAAATTACATGCAGTTTGTCAGCATTTTTGAGATTCTGACAGTCACACGACATTCAGAGCGCATCAGACTACTCGTATGCAAAATTTGAGCAAAAACAGACAACTTACTATTTTTAGCAGTCTAGCTTCCGGGACAAATTTCAGGGCTCAGATGCAGAGTTTTTCTTTGCATGTTGGCATATTCCTTGGTTTTTCAAGACCTTCGCGATGATATAACATGCAAAACGAGACGACCACTTTCAGGATTCAGCTTTCGGAGGCTATTTTTAGGGTTTGCATGTCAGGGTTTCTTTTGCATGTCAGATGATTCCTGATGGGTTTTTCGAGAGCTTCGCGATGGTGTGACATGCAAACGAAGATACTCGCTCAGTAAGGAACTTGCTATTTTTAGCAAGTGTGTCCCGGCAGTCGCTTCCCAGCAATTCAGAATCATAAGCTGATCGCAGTGCCACAGAAACGAAGAGAAACGGATATCATTTGATATACATGCAGAGCGAATTAGGGTTTCCAGCTTCGGACCCAAAAGGAGGCGTAAAAAGGCAGAATTTTCAAAACCGGTGTAAACCACCGCGATCAACATTCTTCAGGCTATCTGCTGGTAAAATTTCGAGTCAAACGGAGCACTTACTATTTATAGTAAGTCAATTTGGAAACTGGCTAAAAATAGTAAATCAACTGCATGCGTTGATGTTGACAGTAAGGTCACGTGGTGAGGAGCGCCTCATTTAAATTTCAAGTCGATCGGAGCAATGGAGCTATCAGAAACAAGAGGTTACTATTTATAGTAAACCACCTTCATAAATAGGCTATAAATAGCAGGGTGACTAAAAGTGGCAGTGTCGACAGGACAACGAGGTCAAGAGGATGCAGCGTGCAAAATTTCAAGTCATTCTGAGCTTCAGAGATGCAAAATTCAGAGGACTTACTATAAATAGCAGGGCATGTAAGCTGGCGAAAAATGATGAAAAAAGTTCTAAGTCTGGAACTTCATCCAGTTGACATGGCAAAATGCGCCCAGTTGATGAGGAGGCATAAAAAAATTCTAAGTTATGAAGCTCGTCCTTCACTTAGGCCCAAATGCACCCAAGGAGAAGAAAGTCAAAGAAAAGTCAATGAAAGTTATCCTGCAGGCATAGTGAAATGCGCCCAAGGGAAGCTCAGGAAGGTTGAAAAAATTTCTAAGTGTGGATATCCGCCATCACCTTCAAAATGCGCCCAAATTGCAAGTTCGTCCTTCTCCTACATAAAAATGCGCTCAAGTTAGGAGAGAGTCAACAAGGTCAAAGGAATTCGTCCTCCTCAAGGGGTGAAATGCGCCCAAAACAAGCATGTGAAGACAAAAAGGTGAAGTTGAAGAGTCATCCAGTAGACATGCCTAAATGCGCCCAAGTTGAGGTGTAAAAGTGACTGAGGGTGGTAAATAAGGTAAAAGGGTGAGTGAAAATACCTCAAGGCGTGGTAAAGGTGGTAAATGCTAGGCGTTTTCCTTCATCTAGTGCTAAATGCGCCTAGGGCCTAGGGTGTTGAAGATGTTGAAGATGTTTTCCTAGCGCCTAAGGTGATGAAGTGTTGGAGAATTTCCTAAGGCGTGTGAAGTAAAGGCTAAGGCGTGATTTTCCTCAAGTGTGCTATACGCCTTAAATAAAAAATGAAATATTTTTAAAAGTGTTGGAGAATTTTTCTAAGGCGTGTGAACTTCAAATAAAAAAATTGCCTTGCAAGTGTGGAGTAAAATGCAAATGGCGAATGAGAAATAGATTGTGCTAGGCATGAATAAAAAAAAATTCTAAAATTTTCCCCACTTGCAAATGAAACAAAATTTTCTAAGGCAAATTCTCAAAATTTTCCAAGTAATGATTAAAATATTTTCTAAGGCAAATATTTTCTCCCTTTGGAAAATACGCCTAGAACTCAAGGTGGCAAAATTTCTCAGAGCACCGGCAAATTTTCTCAGTGATGAAGCCAGAGGATGGATGATAATATAGGATGAATTCTAATTTCTCAAGCTGGAGCAACACAGAATGATCACAGGCGAAGAGTGGATTTAAATTTGACAGATAATATTTTTCTAAGGTTCAAAATTCAAAAATTAAATGAACCCGTTCGTTGGGTACCCATGGATTCGAAGCATTCTGGAGAAAATTCTCTTCTGGGTACTGAACATTCGCGATGATAGATGGATTTCCAAGTCTTCCGCACTTCGCCAACACTTTTTCAGTGAAGAATTTAATCAGTGCCAAATTGTGAATTTTCCTAAGGGAGAATTTAAAATTTTCTAAGGCAAAGATGAATAAAATGTGTTTTCAAAATGAATTTCTTCGAATGATGATTCAAGATGAGTTGCCTAAATAATTTTGATTGAATTTTTCAGTGATGAATTCTCCAGAGATGATGAAGAGTTAAATTTGAATTTCAAGTGACAGAGCTCCGACTGGTGAATCAAAAAGATGGATTCAAATTAAATTTTTCGAAAATGAATTCAAAGATGCCAGTCAAAGTCAAGTTTCTAGAAGAATAAGATTCCGGACGTCGAAAGACAAGTGTCAGAAATACCAGAGAGGGAGAATTCGAATTTTTGAAATGGAGTAGTGGAAGTTAAATGCACTGGCTATAATTGGCTTCTTCTAGAATTCGAATTTTGGCTATAAAATGAACAAGTTTCTCACTCATTTTTCACAGCTGGAGAAGTCGACTTGCTCTGAGTAAGTTGCTGAAGATTGAGTATTTGCTGAAGCTTGAAGGAATTCGAATTTTTTCTGAGTAGAGTTTGCTGAAGGTTGCTGAGGATTGAAGAGGCGCACTTAGAAGTTGTTGAATGTATTCAAGTCTACAGTTGAAGAGGACACCTTGAAAATCTAAAGACAAGAGGTGCGCACTTGCTGGTTGGAAAAGGTACGACTTTGCTAGTGTAGTGGCTGAAGCTTGATTCCTTGCTAAAGTTGAAGTTGCCAGTTAAGGAGGACGCCTTGAGGTGAAGTTGCTGAGAATTTTCAAAGTGCAGATTGGTTGATTGCTGATTGCTGATTACTGATTGCTGATGTAAAGTACGAAGTTATAAAAGTTCAAATTGCTGATTAAGAGTGCTGAAGGCTGAAGTCTACTTCGAAACTTTTTTCTAAGTGTTGAAGTTCGATTTATTAGAGAAGAAGCTGAGGTTTGCAAATAAGAAAGTTATTGCAGCTTCTAGAAGTCGACTGCAGCCCCTATGCAATGTCTTACTTTATTTTTATAAACTAAATTGCTGACGAATGTTTGTTATGTTGCAGATGGCTGAGGCAAGGGCGATTGGCAAGGACAATGGTGCGTCCAGACAAGCTGTGATCAAGAAGCTGAGTAAGACGTTCATGCCGGAATCAAAGTTCATTTCAAAGTTGGGCAAGTTGACAAACACCAACCTGGGCTCCGTCAACCTGGAGGCCTTCAAAAGCAGGATGTTGGGCATTGGAAGTCACCGGCCTTTGACCACTTCACACAATATTGTTCGAAGAGGATTATATGCAGCTGTTGGTTTTCCACCAGCCATCCAATGCTCGGAGCTGATAATGGAGTGCGCCAATTACTATGAGAAGGATCATCGGTCAATCATGTCACCCGATGGCCAAGTGCTAGCAAATCTTACTCCAGCGGCCATTGGTGAGGCTTTCGGGATCCCAGTACACAGGAACATGATTTACAAATCCAGAGAACGGGCTGAGCGGATGTATGCTTCCGCATTTGAGAGATGCACGGAGACAATTAACACTCACTGGATGAGCACTCCTAAGCCTTCTCGTGCAAAGTTGCCAAAACAGATCATAGCGGATGACTTGAAGCAGGAATATTGTGACCTCATCATGATGCTGAGCAGGGTTGGAGGTTGCCCACAGTCATTCATTTTTGAGCCTTGGATGTTTTACTACATCAACCTCGTGCTAGAAGGGAAAGATTATGTCAATTGGGCCGAGATGATCAGTGATAATTTGCATGAGCAGCTCCTGAGCTTGAGGAGAACAAAGACATTTTACATGAGCTCCTACATCATTTATATGTTGGCACTTATGACTAAGTACAGGGGGATCTCTTACAAGGAACCTGTCGGTTGTGGCTCCCATCAGTTTAAAATATATGATGCTTGTCCACAGTTGCATTTGGCGAGCACAACTCACTACAAGCGTGTCAACGGTTCCTTCACCATGTACATCACTAGACTGCTTCAGGAGCGGCTGCATCACCGAATCTCGAGGGATGCCCAGGAGCTGATTGAAAGGTATGGGTGCTGGTTCATACAGTTTCCGAAATTTTCTTATATTAGGCTGCAAGGTTTCTCATCATATCCATATAGGCTGCCTAAGTACCCAACAGATAGAGTTTTAATGCTAGAAATATCTAGGCAATTGCTCGCCTTTGATAAGATTCAAAAGAAGAAGAAGAAGGGAGGGATAGAATTTCCAGTTGTCATGGGCAACTCAGATGAGGTGTGTCCCTCAATACAGGCAGCTAGAGAAGCTGAAAGTGAACTTCAGTTTTATCATTTTTCATATCATACTAGTCGACAGCACTACGATCCACATCATAACATCAAGTGGGTACTGTCAGAGGAGTTTAAACATAAGGCCACCATAGAGGATTATTGGGCTGATGCAATGGATGAAATTGAAGTAAGGAAAAGGATGTTTTCTCGGTTGCCTATTACTTTAATCAGGGAGTGTGAAGTTGTGTCGGTTCCAGACCAGGTGAACGAGGATATGGATGTTGTCCATCCGGACTATGCAGCAGTTAGAGATACTCCACTTCCACCTCCAGATTGGTCAGAGCCTGAGATTGCTGATTTGGACACACTTTCTATCCCGGTCCTGACATTCACTAGAGCGTGGGTTGATAGACGTGTGAGCAGATTGAAGAGTAGGTCAATTGCTTTGACTTATAATTTGATGGGAGATCACAGGACGCCCACTACTGGCAGAAAGAAACAGATTACAAGAGGTCCAGAGTCCGAAAGAAAGAGATAGTTCGACAGGAGCCTACTCAGCCAGAGCCTCCACGGTTACAGTTGCATCGCCATTGACACCCTTCCAAGTATCCAGGGTTTCTTTGTTTTGATGAGAAATGCATTGAATCGTGTGCAAGTAGTACAGGATAATATTCAGCCTCCACGGAGAGAATCGGTTGGCCAAAGCGTCAACGCACCTGTTAGGGTTGATCAGCAGGATGATGAGGGGACTATTACTGACCCTCAGTTTCAGCAGGAATTAGAGGCAGCCATGAACGATGATGATGATATAGTTTCAGGTGACACTCAGCCATTTGAGGATGATGAGCCTCGCCAGAATGATGAAGAAGTTGAGCAAGTTAGAGAGGTAGAAGCACAGGAACAGCAGCCTTTCGATATACAATATGATGTGCCTGATTGGCTTAAGGACAGAATGAGAAGAAGCCCCAGTGAGGAGATTGATCCAGCAGTTGAGATGGAAGAGTTTTTGAACAGGATCAGTGCACCTCCACAGAAGAAGAAAGCAAGAGTTTTCGAAGATATCCACTAAGGAGGATGGCTCTCGCACCCTTCATGTAGCTATGCCACGAGTCGAGTGTGACCGAAATGAAGCAGTACCTGAGAATTATGTAGTCACGACTCTAGATTTGGGACGCCCTACTGGTGCGCAGGTTGTAGAGGAGTGTGATAACTCCTTCCTTGCCCTCAAAGATAGATTATTCAAGAAAGAAGGAAAGTATAAGAAGTTGAAAAGAGAACACAAGGCCTTAATTGGATATGTACAGCAGTTATCTCGTTCTCGAGGGCAGGATATTCCAGTGATAGAGCCTCCAGCGGAGATACCTAGAGAGTCGATCAGCGGCTTGATGGAGTTAGGAAAGAAGGCATAGGAGGCAGATAAGTGGGTCGCAGGGGTTCGTGTCGAGACAGAGAAGTTTATGGAGGACCTTGCTTCTGCTTTTCAGCAGGCCTCTAGTATTTTGACACGGATGGATGCGGTGGATCATGCTTGGGGCGACGCTTCTATCTATCAGAGTAAAGTAATTCAGCGTCTTGAGGTATTGAGACATGTTTCGTTGCGATTACTGATTGATGGAGGTGTCATTCAGGAGAATGACAAGTATGATTTCTCGAGGTGGTATTCTTCAGCAATCACGGGACGTGGCTTCTTCGACGCAGCACAGGCGGATTCAACCAGGATACATAAGGCTATGGCTAATATCATTGATGGAGTTCAGAACACTTTTGAGGCCATATTTGCTAGTCGGCTGAATCCAGATGAGATAAATGTTGATAATTTGAGGGGTAGGCTGGTACCTTTCTTTTCAGATGTGAAGACCTTCACACAGGATGACTTTGAGAATACCTCCACTTTCTCCACCTTGATCCAGAACACGCAGGATTCCTTAGCTGCTTGGAGAAAGTCTTGTGCAAGGCATGAGCATTCAGTCACAGTGTTAGAGTTTCAGTTAGATTGCATTCCACCCATTTCAGTTCAGGAGGTTGAGGCTGTACTTGGCAGATTTGTTGAGCTTGCAGCTAGGGAGAAGGCAAATGGGAATACACTACTGGACGAGGATCTTCTAGAAGACTAATTGTGGGCATTTATTGCCTTTACTATTTTGGGAGTGAGTGAGAATCTTTGATTCATTTAATGTGCCACTCCTTATTCTGGCAGTTTTTAGGGTTAGGGCTGAGGTGGCACGATTTTGGCCACTCTATTGATTGTAACCCTAGCCGTCTTTTGGGACTTGGCTAGCTATATAAAGGGGGAGTCCCCCTCATTTGTAATTCATTAGAACAGGAGATTAGATCAGAGTCAGAATTGAGATAGAGCTAGAGTTAGAGAGTAGAGCATTGTAGACATTTTGCATAGTGTGGAGAAGAAAGAAAGTTTTCCCTTTGAAAACTTTTGTGGAGATTGTTGTGTAATACTTTTCATGATAATAGATCTTTTCATTGATGGTGGAATTTGTCTTGTCATGAATAGCTAGCAAGGTCTCTTCTTCCTTTCGGATCCAAGTAGCTTAATTTCATGCAATTAGTTTACTTTGATGTGTGGTATTTTGTTGAGGTAGCTTCTTTCATTCCATACCACTAGCGGCTTGTTGATGATAAGTTCGCCTTGCGTGGTCAACTGGACATTATCTTGAGTTTACTTCGGTTGTGGTTTGTATGCTTATATGCGTCGTTGTGATGGTGTATGTATGCTAAATCATAATTTGAACATCTTTTGCTATCCCTTTGAAGATTGCACTAATTTCGCTAAAGCTGTCCAACGTGAGGCTAGGTGAAATTTGGTTGAAGTCTACTAAAACGAAGCTCCACATATCCTGCATTTAGAATAGAATACAAGTTTCTTAGGCCTTATACTCTTTACTTTCCGCATGTTTCTGATTAGCTTTAGGAAAACGTACTACATTGCCAAATCATACACGCAAGAATCCCCTTCAAATCATATACCAGCTGCTAACTACAAGAACTCTGAACAATTGTGTAAGTCCCCTCGTAAGAACACAGCAATACACATCAACCAAACTGGGTCTATTCGCACTTAAGGAACCTTGGAGTTGAACGTGTGATCTATCTCGCAATCTTAGCACACGGAATACTTTGATCAAGAGAGAACAGAGTAGCCCCAAACTATTTTTGTTCTGCTGTTTGGTGCGGTCACAAAAACCACGTCAACAGCACGCTTGACTTCTGGAATCCATACATGAGTTGTAGAACCAAAGACTTTTAGATGGCCCACCTTAGGCTTACATCCTGACTAGGCTTCTCCAGGAGTCATCTTCTTAACGACCTGTGTAGGTGACCGATTCAGGAGGTAGACTGCAGTATAAACTGCTTCAGCCCAGTATTTCTTAGGGACATTTCTATACTCCATCATAGAATGAGCCATTTCAATAATGGTGCGATTCCTACGTTCAACGACACCATTCTGCTGAGGGGTGTATGGTGTGGTGAGTTGGCACTTAATGCCATGTGTAGCACAAAAAGTAGAGAAGTCAGCTAAACAAAACTCCCCCCCATTATTTGACCTTAGAGTGACAATCTGAGAACCTGATTCTTTCTCAACTAAGGCCTTATACTGCTGAAATGTACTAAACACATCTGATTTATGTTTCAAAAAATACACCCACATTTTTCTACTGAAATCATCAACAAATAATAAAAAGTACTTGGACCCAGTAACAGATGGAGTGTTCGTTGGTCCACATACATCAGTGTGAACCAATTGAAGGACCTTGGAGGGTCACCAAGAATCACCATCTGAGAATGGTGTCCGATGCTGCTTCCCAACTTGACAAGCTCCACAAACTCCATGATTTTGAGTTTGGATCTCAAGTAGACTAGCAACCAAACCCTACTGAGACAGTTGAGAGAAATAGTGCACATTCAAGTGCCCATAACGCTAATGCCAAAGTTTGCTAATGGAAGTACTCCTAGCTGCCAGAGCGTGCTCCTGAGAATCACCGGAATCATCAAGTCTATACAGACCATGATCCTCAAGTCCCATAGCGATTGTAGTAGAAGTCTCGCTATCAACAATGCTGCAGGTGGACGAACTGAAAACATCCAACTGGGGAGAATGCCTCATGATCTGACTGACGGAGAGAAGATTATGTTCCATGCCTGGAACATAGTAGACATCGAAAAATATTAAATTTCTCCCTCCAAAGTGAATCTGAACATTGCCCTTACCGGCAACTGTATACTCGTCGCCTCCTCCAAAGATCACTGAATCAGTGAATGGTTCATATTTGGTGAACTAATCCCGACGATGAGTAAAATGCCGTGAAGCCCTAGAATCAATATACCAGGCAGAAGATTGTACTGGATCTGCTGTTCTCTTGGCCATAAACGCATAGAATGCAGATTCTTTCTGATCAGTGTGCTCTGCAACATTAGCTTTAGGTTGAGACCCGCCCTGCTTCTTTTGTTCAAAAGCCAACCGAATGCGACAGTCAACCTTCATGTGACCATATTTATGGCAATAATTGCACTGAACATTCTTCTTCTTCTTGCTGTCCTGAGAAGAACCAGAGCCTTTCAACTGAGAAGATTGAGCCTTCCCTTTGTTCTTAGCAGAAGATTTGGCAGAGAACACTTGCTCTGTGGAGGTGAAACTGGTACTGCTCCCAAACTGCTATCTCCAACGATCCTGTTGTAAAAGCTTGTTACACAAGTCTGGAAACTTCAAATCAACATTTGTTGAAGTAATATTGAGCGTTTCAATGAAATGCTCATAAGATTTTGGCAAACTCTTCAAAGTAATGACAACCATGTCCTCTTCCTCCATTGTGCGACCAATCGCCTCCAACTGATCACGAATGTCCTTAATCTTTGTCAGATGTTCCTGTAAGGACATTTTCTCATCCATCATGATGGAAAAAAGCATGTTATTGAGAAAGAACGCTCTGCTCTTGTCGGAGGTTTCATGAAGGGCCTTCAAATGATCCCAGATTTTCGTAGCAATTTTGTCAGACGGTACCTGAGGTAGTTGCTCATCTGTGACTGAGAGTTTGATGAGCATGACAACTTCCCGGTTGCGTTCATCCCATTTGTCCTGGTCCTTTCCGACTACAGTGGGACGAGTTGAGTTCCCCAAAATGACTTGATCGAGGCAACAATATTCAAATATCGTAATCATGCACTGCTTCTAGGTGTTGTAATTCTTCCCATTGAACTTCTAGCTGCTTTCGAGCATTATATTTGTCAGAGATGCCATCACATACCCTGAAGTCAAACTAGTGAAGGCACAAAAACCACTACATTGAAAACAAAAACAAGTTCTGCAGGACAAATTTCAAGGCAGAAATTGAAACCCTACACGAATATCGAGGTATAAAACCAATGCAGAGTTTTTAAGACAACCCAGAAAATTTGAATACCCATAAAATTTTGACAACACCCACTTGCACAAATTTCGAGGCACAAACTTCGAGACACCCAGAAAAAACTAACGACAACACAGTTGAGATCTCGAAAAACTCACAAGGAATCTACAATCAAAATAAAATTGACTTGAACTGGAGGGTCAAAACCCTAGTCGAATTTTCTGAAACCCTAGGCAGCCATTAAAACACCAGAAAACTCAGAAAATTTTCTGAAACTCACGTCTCAAACACCAGGAAGAAATCACGACCAAGGGGATGCAGCAAAATCACATCCAAGAAGTTTCAGAAAACGCATTTCTTTGAGGAAAAAATCCGTTTAAAAACATGCGGCCAAGACCAGAAAACGCGTCCTCAAAACTAGGGAAAAAAAATCGTGCATCCAGGAGATGTTGCAGATGAGGAGATAAAATGCAAGCCAAGAGAGCAGATTCAAAAATGTGTGCAAGAATGAAGACAAAACGTGTGTTAAAGGTCTAGAAAAAAAACGCGAGCTGAGGAAGAGGATCGCGCGTCTGAACACAAAGAAAAAATCACGGCTTCAGAGAGAAAACACTTTCTAATCGTGTCTACTTAGGGCCACACAAAAAAAAAAATTCTTCAAAGCCGCGCGATTTCAAAGAAAACTTCCATTTTTTTTGTAGGAGGATCATGATTTTTAGTGAGAAAAACTCACAAAAAAATCAAAATGGGAAACCCTCGAATTTCAAAGGATCTTCACAAAAGAAAAATGACCTAGCTCTCAAACGAAATTTTTCAAAAAAAAATTTCGAAAAATAAATTTCCTAGGCTCTGATACCATGTTCAGGAAGTGAATTGGTAATTCTTACTTGCTTGTATTAAGAAGAAGAGAAGATTACAATATATAGGAATTACAGATAACTGTAGAAATTAATGAAACCAACTACCTCTACCTATAGAGATTTAAGAGACCAACCACCTACAACTGTAGACATTAAATGTCTACCTACCAGAAACAGAAGACAACAGGAAAATATCTAATCTACTTAAATACATTCATAATTGACCATTAACATACAAAATACTATTCTAACAATACTTTATTTGCCAAGGAGAACTACACCATATAGAGATAGTAAAGTTCCTAATGGGTACAAATTGGCATTCTGAAGAATCTTCTCAAATCCAAAAGTAGTGGATAATGTTAAGAAAAAATTTGGTAGATTTATCTCAGGATGAGATCACAATATTTGTGCTCTTTGAGACCAATACAAGGAAGAGGCTTGTACATAGTGGTACCTCCACGAGAAAGATTATTTGTTCCTCCAACCTCTTGCAATCAAGATTCTACCACAAGTAAGCATTTTTTATTTTTTATTTTTTTAACAATTGTAGACTTTAGTACTTACCATTCTTTAATTTCTTTTGCATTTTTTATTTCTAAGTTGTGTTGGTTTTCTCTCCAATTTCAATAGGTTGCAAGTTCTTCTTTGGCTAAACCAAATTGGAGTACATACTCTTTATCCACTAAATCAACCGTAACCAATTGGCTGCAAAAAAAGAAAAAGATTTGGTTTGTATTCTATGGTACTGGGTCCTTCACTTTTGGCACTCGTACTCGTGTGGGTCCAATACAGGTCTTGTTCGTTGTTGGTTCACCCCAAGGTTCACCTAGGGTCCCTCCCAGGCACCCTAGGTTCCCTATGGGTCCTTTACCGAAAGACCTATAAGGAACCTGATGTAATGTTCCATTCTCGAACCTGACCTTTCCAGTGACCGTTGGCCTTTTTCTGGAAACCCGAAGGCTAGTCGGAAGGTAAAATTAGGGTTTCCTATTTTTAAGGATGTCCTTGCTCAGAGTTAGTGGATTCAATGGCGGATTCTTTCTGGGTTTTCAGAGAGCTTCGCAGTGGTATGTTCATCTCGGCTTTCTGAGCATCTTCAGGAATTTACTATTTTTAGTAAATTCTATTTCTGGCAGTTTTTCAGTTGGGTTCGGCTTGGTTGACTTCCTACTTCAGTTTGGTCAGTTGACTTGGTCATTATTGGCTTCAGGGCACAATTGGAGAGATAAGTTGATATATTTAATTAAAAGTCACGTTTTAATATTTTATTCGAACGTTGACCCCTTGGCCTAGTCTATTGACTTTATGTTGTTTTGAAAAGTGGTCTTTTTGAGGGTGGCGCCTCATTAAGGATTATTTTATATTTTATCCAAAGTCAAATCAAGATATAAGGTGGGCGCATTTATTAAAGTATTGAATTTATTTTAAAAGTGAATATTCAACTTGAAGGAAAAGGATGCCATCTTTGAGGAGATTAGGGTTTTTGACTTTGAGAGGAGTTTAGGGTTTCGAGAAGTCAACCTGAAATTATAAAAGGAAGACTTGGATCATCATTTGGGTATCTTTTATCTACAGGAATGTTATGCTGCCGGATTGGCTTTGGGATTGCTTCGAGGAATGAAGGCCTCCTAGCTTGGGCATTGCTTCTCGCTTGAAAGACAGCGACTAGTGGTGATTTAAGATAGATTTGTGAGTTTGCATTTAGTTTTGAGCATTGTTTCAGCTTGTGCATTATTAGATCTGTTTTGCATATTAGTGGGTTTCAGCATTTTGCATTTTAAGCTACAGCAGATCCGTGTTTTCATTTGTAAATCAGAAAACAAAAATAATCTCGTTCTGGGTATTGTGTCATTGCATCTTATTGGTAAGGGCGCCCCTTCATGAATATTTGCAGATTTTAATACGAAGCTTATGATTTTATAATGCAAATCCGTCATTCCTTGAAGGCCGAACTTTCTAGAGTGCATTGGGATTCGTGTCAGTAATTAATAACCATTTTTAGATGCCATTTCTTATTACTAAGTTAGGCGCCATCATTTTGAGGGTCTATTGCATCAGATTTGAGATCATTTGGGTGAGAAATGAGAGAGTTATGAGCATATGAGTAAATTCATAGGTTGCTGGTTTTATGACAAAAAGTGCAGATTTGTATGACAGTTTAAGAAATCTGCATCTTCCTTATCTGGTTGGTGTTGAGATTTCATTGTATACTTTGCAGAAGCCTCCTTGTTGAATGCATCATTTGAAAGAGCATCTTAAGTCTTGATATTGCAGGCAATGACATATTTGTAAGCTGGCAGTAGTACTGACCAGTTGTTCTTATTATTGCTCATCGTTTTTGTAATACTTATTCTTCCTTCAGTTCTTGTTGAAATAGATAAATCTCCGCCCTATGGTAGCTACTCTCCCATTCTGGGTTAGCAAGCACATTCTGGGTGTTGAGTGTTTTCAGCTTTCAGCATTTCTCTTTCAAGCATTGTTATTGTAATCACTCTGTCATATGGTCGCCCCTCACTCCGCATTGGATTGGGTAGCACATACTTGACGTTGAGTTCCCTTTCAGTATTTAGAGTAGAAGATCCTCTGACCATATGCTCGCCATCATCGGCACCATTCTTGGTTAGAGTTGCTTTTTGCATAAGCAATTTGATTCAGATCCTCTGACCAATGCTCACACCTTGCCCACATCGAGATCCTGGTGTACATACTGGTTAGAGTTGCTTCAGTACGTTTTGGTTTATCATCTAACCTTAACGGGTGCTTGTAATTTGAAATTGTAAAAAATCGAAAAAATTTGGCTCGGAATATTTCACCTGAGGTGCCTGGGAGGGATCCTGGGCGAACCTGGGCCGAACCCAAGCAAACCCAAGGGGACCCAAGGGTTGCCCAAAAAAATGTTTATGTAAAAAAATTCGCACTTAAGTGACAAAATTGTGAAAATGGCATGCATCATGAAGGTATGTGTCGTTTCAAAGGTTTATGAAAATGTCATGCATACATAATAACAGGTGCTGCCCCTCAGCCCCATTGCAGTCTCCACTCCCAAATCCCCTCTAGTTATTAGGATATCTTGTCACATAAGAAATTTGATTACAATGAGATGGTGATGAGGAATTGGGATCTAACTCTTGAGTGTGTTGACTTAGATGTTATTGTTGCACAACTTGCCAAAAAATATCTTTAGATGAGGCAGCTTATACAGCACATGGCTAGTGTAACTCATTGTGGTTCAGTGAAATTGAACCAAATGTTAGAAAACTTAGACTTTGATGCTTTTAATGAAGAGCAATATAAAGATTATTAAATATTGATTGTAATTTTTATTGTGTATTGGCATTTGACAAATCATTGAATTATGAATTTATGAGTATTTTCAATTTTGCAAATTATGAATCACCAAACAGCTTCATATTCCAGCCACAAACCTGGAAATTGTGCATTGTGCCTTTTGGGTCATTTGGTGACAGCTGCAGCTCATCATCAGCTTGTTGCAGATCCGTACAGCACTTTGGTTGTGAGTGAAACATCTTGTAATTTTCTAGAAATAATAAGAAAATTGTTGGTTCCATTGATACCTGTGCTCGATAGATTGGCTATAATCCTAAATCAGCATTATTTATAGTCTGATCTGTTGTACATAATTGATTTTTATGCACATTTGAAGATCCTATTCTCACATTAGCAATAAATAACCTAGATCTGCATGTCATAGTTATCAAATTGTTCATCATTTGAGGGTTCCAAGGTTCACATCAGCTTTTGAGGGTTTGTATTTTCCATTTGAAGTTGTATATTTGGTTGACGACGGTTAGCAATTATCACATATTGCCAATCAGTATTAATTTCAATCACATTTTGGCATCTATAATTGGGCATTAGGTATTTGGTCAACATTTCAGTTTGCACACACAATGAGTGGACATTCGTCATCTCAGTCTGGTAACTTTCATGTAGCCATAACCGAATACAAATCTGTAGAAACCCTAGTTTCCCCCTGTTTCTGACTTTGACGATTTGTTTGATGTTCTTCTGAAGTTTTAGGTTTTTTGACCGTTTTTGATGGTTTTGAACAATAATAAAGATGGCGATTTTTTTGCAAGTAATACAGAATAAATGCAATAGAATAATGTACCTCTGAAAACTACAGAATCTAAAGCAAATATTGAAGCTTATTCATTATAGAATCTTTCTGAGGCAATTACAATAAAACCCAGTTACATGCAACATAAAAAGCAATGTTATTTTTTAAAACCCAGTTACATGCAACATAAAAAGCAATGTTATTTTTGAAACCTGGTTTTGCTGCAGCAATAAATGTCCTCCAGATGATGGTACGGCTGAGATGATGAAGGCTCTTCCTCCTCTGCCAGATGCTTCCCACAGACACCTCTGATATATGCACCCTTCCTGTTGAAGTCTAACTGTCAATGATGAAGGCGTTTCTCTCTGGAAACAAAAAGACGCCTTTGCAGATATGGTACGGCCAGGTACAGTAGTACGGCCTGAGATTTGAGCAGCAATCAATGGTTGCAATGTAAATACGCCTCCCTCTGAAGGTCTTCAGGTGGTGAATAGATAGGCGCCCCAGTTGTGATATCCCTCTGGATGGATTTTACAAATCAAAACCCTCAGAACAAGTACGACTCTTTGCTGAACAGTACGGCCTGCTGTGAATAGTACGGCTGTAGCAGCAAATGATGAATTTGTACGGCTTCCTTCTTAAGCCTCCAGAACAACAATAAGATATGCGCCTTGATATATATGAGTTCTCTGGATGTTAAACACTGATAAATCCTGAAGATGAAATAATCTCTGAAGTCCAATGATTTCCTCTGAATGAAGAAACCCCTGTCGGCAATAAATCGGATGATATTTCACACCCTCTGAATCGCTCTCACTGGAGATGGCTCGTTCTCCAATGCGTTCGAGTCTAAAACCCTAAAGCTTCCGTACTCTGGCGAAGTCTGATCAATTTCCAATTCATAAAATGTCATAATGCACAATTCCCAAGGCAAAACCCTTTATTCTTCTCAAAAGTGCGATTTCCTTAAAGATAGGGAATTTTTAAATATTTCAACTTTTAATCTTTTAATCTCTCAATAGTTCTCCGTCAAATAATTATAATAAATTATAATTATTAACTGACCCCCTTCTGATGATGGGCGCCCCCTTTATGAGAATCACTTAAGTTATAATTTAAAATTATAACTTTATATTATAAACATTAAATAATTAATATTTAATCAATATAATTAAATATTAATATCTTCCTCGTTAATCATCCAATTACTGTTCCGTCTGAAGCTGACGAACCCTGAAGTGATTCCGAATACTGACACAGCCATACTGCTAAAAATAGCAGGGGTCCCACACTGCCTGCCAGGAACTGCTAAAAATAGCAATTCTGCAAGAAACGTCCGAATGAGCCCGAACGAAAACCAATTGATCAAAACTGCCAATCTGATGCTGAGCCAAGCTCCCAAACGACCCTCTAACCACTCTGTCAGCCTACGAGGGTCTCGTGATAGGCTAATCTTACGATCTCTGATGCTCGCCAAAAATGGGGACATGACAAAATCAGATCTGGGGGTTTCACATTGGTGTATAGATGTTTCTTGCTGCTGTCCTAATTACTTTAGCTACTCATCATTCAGATCTACTTCTATAATTGGTTGATTTTGGTGCATAAGGGAAAGATATGAATATTTGTGAATGTCAATCTTGCTGTCCAGCATTTATTGTTTGGTTGTTGCTATTCAAATTTTGTGTTTTCAAACTGATATAATCAGAAAATCCTATAACACTTGTCTATTTCCTGAAGAAACCCAATTGGGGGCATTACAGTTAGAATGAGTATACAATGAGTTCATGGTTGGAGGAAAGTTCTAAACTTCTATGAGTATCCTAGTGATGGTCAGAAATATTGCCATGTGTAGGCACAATCTCTTATCATCACATGTTGTAGGGAAGTTCTTATATTAATATGTTGTTGCTGAAGTGTTGCTGCTAAAGTGTCTTCAACTACTGCCAAAGTGTTGCAAAAGATTGCCTATGCCATCAAAGTGTCTTTAGTAGCTATTTGTTACTAAAGTGTATGATGTTGCCAAAGTGCCATTAAAGTATACATGTTGTTGCCAAAGTGCATAATTTTGGGATAACAAGTATTTTTATTATTTGACTAGCTGTTGGCTTATAAAAAGTCATGCTTATTGGTTTGTTTTCCCATGGACCAATATTGTTGGCAATCGTTATCATTGGTTTGTATTAGGTTGTGGTTATCAATGCACACGTGGTGGTTGATCAATTGCTAATATTCCTTTTTGGCAATCATTGGACTTCAGAGGGTGGTCATCTGGTTTACACTATGAATGAGTGAGCAATTGCACAAGTGCAATGTGTAATCGTACCCATCCCAATGCTACCCACCCATCTTCGTGGGTGTTAAGTAGTCAAATAAAAGGGATAAAAGAGGAACATTGAGACATTCAAGATGTTCTGTTGGCTCAGGAAATGTGACTCATTGTTTATTCAAAAATAGAGAGGTGTTTGCAGCAGACTGGAGGCAGAGGACTATTAGGGCTTCATTGTAATACTCCAAATTCCAAAAGATCGTTGAAATAGCATTGCACTTCGTGTATTGACACTATATACTATATAGTGTTGGGATGTTAAAGGCATACCCTTCTTGGAGTCTTTTCATCTAATTTGGGTTTTCCTCCAAAGAAAAACTTGTGTCATGTGTTATATTTCTTCTGCATATGTGCTCTTTTATTTGTTTTTTTCCTTCTCGTTATTCGATTTTCATATTGCTATATGCAATTTAATCCTTTCAAAAGTAGTTGATGAGAGTCATTTGGAAGAGTTAATCTAGAAATCCATACCAAGTGAGTCATTAGGGTTAAGAAACCAATGATTTATGGATCAGCCTTCTTCCCTTCTTCTGACTTTTCAACCCACATTTTCCACTCTCCACAAACCACCATGTATTGTAGAGCCTCCTGCACCTCCAACATCCTCTCAAGCAAAATAAAATAGCTCACATATCTAGTCTTCACTAGCTTGAGGAATTAATTCTTGGAAAAATACCTAAATAATGCAATTGATGTGTGGTGGCTACATATAAATATTTATACATCTAGCTTTAGCCACCAACACTATCTTCATCCAATCTATTTTTCACATGTCTTTCAAAGCATAAACACAGAGTCCAAAAAATATGTTCTTAAGTGATTTCCACCAACAAACTAGCTAGCTTACAAACACAAGTTCACTCAAATACCACTTACCTAATGCTCTAAGACATCCTTCTCTACGGCCTTCTTCAAGATTTGAATCTCAAAAATGTGCATCCTTGTGTTTCCTAGAACAATCAATAGCTTTAAGAAAGTAGGAGTCAGTTGGACATGTAACAATAATATTAATTAGTGGTCAATGTTGAATATCAGTCCACCCATCCATGACAATGAAGCAACCTATCTAATCCATATTTGTCTCATGTTGTCCATATATAAGTTCACTTTGGAATATTATCTTTTGAGGGAGGTATGCCGTTTGTCTATTCCAAAGGGGCAGAAAACAATCCAATTGTTTTTTTTTTTTCAACAAGCCTTTCAAATATGGAGATCATGCCACATTAAATGGAATGGTATGGGCATAAAAGAATTTGTCTACAAAATCATCAACGTCCTCTAATGCATGCAAATTCAACAACCTTGCCACTATACTTTGCCCATCGATAGAAGTAGCCTTACTCTTCCCACTATCAGAACCCTCTCCTCTCACATCTCTACTAGCAACAGATGACATATTGGAATACTTCACAATAAATGCTGCAGAAAAAACTTTTATTTTTGCTTCACTCTCCCCAACCAATCTAGCCATTTCAACCCTCTCTTCCAAAGTTATATCCTTACAAACCCTAACCCTGTGTCCAAGATCACCAAATAAATGGTGCCCAACCTTGTTGTAACTCCCATGAAAATCAGTTTTGCATGTGTGACATAGCCAATGTTTACTCCCCCCGAATTTTTGGATTTAGTTTTGCCCAAAATGGTGACATATTGCCATCGAAGACATTTGGCCATTCCCAGAACAGTTGAGGAATATTTCAAACATAACCAGTTGTCCAAGGGATGTACAGATGTCCTGCCCTTGTGGACAATGTCCTGGGAAAGCATATCCAGTTTCCCCAAAAACGGGGATAGCCAGGAGACATCCTCTACCATCTTGTTATCCCAAGACACCAATCAGGAGGCGGGGACACCAGTCAAGTGTAACATGACCAATACAAAATTCAGGACATTCAAATGTTTGCAGTTACTATCAGGTAGAATTATCTATGACTAATTGGTCAATTAAAATGGCAACCAGATTTTCATTTTTCCATGTGTAACAAAGCAAAAGAGTTGAGGCCAACATGCGACGCCGTGTGTGAAGATCACTATTAATTATTTTATGTATGCATAATCTTATATCTACTCATATGATTTGATTTTTATTATATATGAATTCACTCTTCAACTGAAAAATATCATTCAAATATAATACTTACTAATTAATAAATTATAAGCATATCACAAGTGACACTCATAATGGTAGATAAATAAATTCTCCCTAACTTAATATATCTTTTATTTTAACATAGATGAGTATTTGATGTACTTCTCTACTAGCCTTTTCTGAAATTGATTATATTTGTCCATACTAAACATATTAAAAAGGGAAGAACACCCTGAAATAATCTCATCCAATAAGGGGGATATTAAATGATTACAGAGAGGGTTGACAATCAATAGGAAATAAAAAATACTATATAAATATGATGAACAAATACCAGCTTTTACTCAATTCCCAATGCAGAAATCAAACAGAAGAAAGATTACAATAATGATGTCTCCATGTGGAACAATACATGACAATTAATTTCAAAATGCCAAAACTGGAGGCAAAATACTTTCACTTTTGATTGAAGGTTCTGTCTAATAATTCGAAGACCTAATGCTAATTTTACTAGAGAAAAATAAAAATAATTTAAATTATCCTTCTATGTGACTTACGAAATTAATCAGGGTAAATAGAGACAATAAAAGGAATATGACAAGAAGTACCATATGCATGTGTTTTTCCTGCACTCTCAAGTGATCAATCTGAGCCATGTGAAGCAAACCACGCAACGTATGCATGCGAACCTCAAGAGAATCATCATTCAGCATATCCATCAATAAATCCAGTGCACCATCAGCAAATTGCTCAGAGAAGCAACTGAGCCTTGCCAAAGAATGAATGGTGGCCAGACGAACCTACAAAGGCAAAGACAGATGTACTGTTTATAGCAGATACCATGTTGGGTATAAATGCGGCCTATGAAAAATATGTCTCCATGAAGAAGATATGCACGCAGGATTTTCACAACAAATCTACACCAATTATTACCTCAAAGAATTCATCCTCAACTCCATGAAGAAAAGCTCCAGCAGCACTAAGGGTTAGAAGATTCAATTCTTCACCACAGTCTAGGTGATCCCTGACATCTTCAGTTCCACAAGTTAATTTCTTTGTTGCTTTCCCCAAAATCTTCTTACTAAGAGCTTGGAGCAACACATTCTCAGATAAAGGCCCCATTTCCCCAAGTGCTTCAAGTGCTTCACTTCTCACTCTCATACTCATATCCCTTGAGAGAGTGCACAGCTGCATTGCAAGTGTAAACATTTACACAATAAATTATATAATGAAAGTATTTGAGAATGCCCTGATATGAATAGAAACAAAAAATCTGGTATTAGACTAAAAGATGAGTTTATGTCAATTAAATTCTAAAATACAAACCTTATGTCTGTAACATACAAATTATACAACATTAACTCAATCCAATTACATTTAATTTAAGGAAGTGAGATTTCTCTGAAAAATAAAGTCAGTCACAATTTATAAAAGGTTGAATGTCAACATGTCACATTTGTCAATCGAGATGAGAAACATTGAAAAATTCTGGGGGTTCGTGGCACCACTTAACAAGGCATATATTGCCTTTGGCTTATCCTTCTTACAAAACATATAATAGAGCATATTTAATTTAGCGCAATTCAATGTCAACATGTAACACAATTTTGGTCAGTGATGAATTGATAACTTTAGCATATACAAACTAGCATAGTTCTAGGTCAGCAAATGCATAGAACATAGGACGATTATAAGACACTGGAAGTTGTGGACATAACTAATAGGACGATTATAAGACGCTGGAAGTTGTGGACATAACTAGCAAGAACAAACTTCTTTTGACGGGAAAATCCTTTACTCCAATGGTCATATCTCCAATTGATGAAATTTCGAAAGTCTAGAAATGTACTCCAAATCTTGTTTGTTGATTGATCATGGTTCATACATGAATCTATGTTAATTTCATAAATGATGTTCTATCTTTGGGCCATCCTTGCTAATTAGAGAGAACGTTTATAAAATATAAACCAGCATAATTACATTTTTTCACTTATGAGTATTTCTCCTAGTGATGAATCAATGACATTAACATATGCAAAGTAGTATGTACATAGCAAGGATTTTCAACCATGAAACTTTCACTAAAAAGCTATGTAAATTACTAGCAAAAAAGAATGGAGCACAGTGAACTGACAAGTGCAAGCAGAGACTTTCGCACTAACTTTGGCCAAAGTTTTGAATTAAATTCAACCACTTTCTTACAAGTGGAGCTGTACATTCACCCACCTCTAACTCAACTTGGAAACCTTGACTGACCTAAGGTTAACCCAAACTTACTGTTTGACCAATGGTTGACTTATTATAGATTTCTTTCTCAGTATATGATGATTCACTAAGTCAAAACTTAACTGGGTTGGATAGTTATCTCTAACCTCAAACACCCAAGTTACGTTTTCATAACTACCTGGGTCTTGGCTACTACCCACTTGTTCAAGTCCTTACTACAACCCATGAGAGTAGCTACTCTCCTATTTTAAACATGTAACAAAACTTGACGACAACAACGTCAACTCGACCTTCTTGGTCAAAATCTAGTATATTGATAACATATTCAAAGACCCCATAATGATGAATATCTTTCCATAGAAGATTATATCTTCAAATTAAAGTTTTGATTTTCTTGGTAAAAACCTACAGTCTTGTTCACAAAGAATACCATACTAAAATTTAAACCTTTACGACAATAATATTGTTGGAAAATTGCAGAAGAAAAACTGACTTGAAATACTGATTAATCATCTTTAATCTGGGTCAAAATACTATCTAGACTTGGACTTCTCAAAATTTCTTCAGTTCTTTAACCAAACTATTCTTTTGATTCAGGAGTAATAACAATAAAAATGTGTTTATACACATGCTCATATTCTGATTTCTCTAAATGAACTATATATATTATATATGTATCAAGCTATTAAATTCCCAAATGGAAAAAGAAATAGATAATTTATAACAAGAAATAAATTAGACTCATATGAATTGCAAGGAAAAATTCAATCTTCTAATTCTGTTGTTTTCATCACATAAAGAAAGAATATTGTCTAAGCTTAATCTTTTCTGGTTTATTGGAATTCATCTTTCCAAGCCAACACAAGACAAACTATTTCAAAATTGGAAAAATTATGACTTAAACGGTGGTTACTTGCCTACTCAGCTTGGACAGTTGAGAAAACTTGTCTTAACATGCAAATCACTCAGCCAAGTCACCTGGCAAAACAAATAAGAAAGCTCTAGCTGCTGCTCTAAGATTGAAATGTAGCTTTTAGCTATGGTAAGAAACAGCAAATTCTTCCTCAACTCTGTTCAATTCGAGCCTATTCTCTGAACACAAAGTCTCTGCTAAGTATTTTCAATATAGTCTTCAAGTTAATATGCCTTCTATCCCAGCATGCAATCGTGGATACTAAGAGGATAACTCCTCCTCTCTGCACCTCCACAGTCTCGTGCAACCAGCTCCTCCCCAAGACAATGAAAAACAAGATTGGAAAATAATGCTAAGGAGAAACCCGCGATAAAGCTTAGTAACCACCTAATAACTAACTCCTTCAAAGTTGGCACCCAACTTGAAAGTAACTACTCCCAACCGCCACACAAAGACCACAACTCACTGTCCACAGTTTAAAGATAGATATTTGAGCAAGACTCATGATGCAAGTGCCACAGTTGCTACAACTTCAAATGTTTAAAACAAACAATACTTACTGCCACCTACGTGGCTATATCAGCATGGCCAATCATGGCTTTTTACTGGCACATTATCATTATAAGACTATGCTTTACAAAATAGAATATGGTTCCCCTTATCATTGGGTCGAGCCTTCCCATTACCACGGCTTATGACAGTCATTATAAAGATGTTCGAATAGCACATGGAAACAATTCAAAGTTTAAAATGATATCGCCACAAAGTGATGTTAAAGACATAATATGGCGATTGAAATTTCATGCAATTTCATTGACTTTAATGCCACATTAATATAACATCACCAAAGCCATTGATGAAGGCTATCATGCCTTTCAATGAGCATCAAAAACTGATATTATTTATCATTCTTCATGCTTTCATAAGCATATAATTATTAAATATAAATACATGCAATATCCTTATATAATATATAACTTATATACTTACATACATACATACATACATACATACATACATATATATATATATATATGAAATTTACCAATTATCACAATATATTTGCAATCAATTTAAAATGATGAGAACAAGATCATTTAATTACTAGGCTCCACTTACCCTTATGACACAACTAAAGACTCTGAACTCAAATTGACTCAACGGGGTTTAAAATTCAACCTACGCAAGTGGAAGTAAACTTAGATAGCAATACCAGTTAACTCGTAGACCATACTCCTCTCCTGGGTGATACTCTTCGTCTCCCTCCGGAGGGCAAGAAATTTATCTTGCATTTCACTTAAAGAAACATTCACGTAGTTAGTTGTTAACAATTATAACATATCCATGATATTGAATAAATAACAATAAATCATTAAAATGCAAATACATCTCATTGCACTCAATTTCATCATAATGTTAAATATCAAAATAACATCATCACATATCCAACATTGTATTTTGACATAATGTTAAAAATAATTTGGTAAATCAAAAATGGGATGTAACATATAGAGATATCCCAACAGGGGACATTACATGAACAATGGAGGCTGCTCATCCTACCATGTCCAATCGCCATAAGGATCAATGTCATCCAAATCAATAACCTCTAATTCGTCCTCTACCCTTCTTGTGCGAAGCCGAAGGTCGTATTGCATAAAAACAAGGTCATCAAGGCGTCTTCGAGTTAATTTGTTCCTCTTCTTCATGTGGATGGCTTCAAAAAAACTCCAATTGGATGCACAAGTAGGTTGGCACAAAATGTGAAGGGCTAA
>VDFB02066813.1:0-43967 GCA_007258455.2 Sequoia sempervirens | reverse complement strand
GATTGAAGAATCAACATCAACTAGATGGCCCATGACTTGGGATTCAGGATTGTCATATGCGGGAGTAAACAATTGTTCCACCATGGATTCATAATGACTTCCTTTTTCTGGTATTTGTAGAAGAGAAGCAATGGTTGCCATGGCATCTACAACTTTGTTGTCTACTCTTGAAATTTGTTCAAACTTGATCTCAACAAAGTATTTCTTGAATTCATCTACCATTCTCTTGTATGACATCAGCTTGTCATCTTTTGTCTAATAGTCATCATTAACCTGATTGATGACTAATTGAGAATCTCCATAAACTTGTAATTCTATGATTTTCCATTCCATTGCTACTTTGATACCAATGATTAGTGCTTCATATTCAACCATGTTGTTTGTGCAAGGAAACATCAATCTGTAAGATTTTGGGATAGTGTTTTCTTGAGAAGTAACAAATAGGATTCCAACACTTGATCCATGTTGAGTGTAAGATCCATCAAAGCATAATATCCAATGTTGTGCTGTCATTGTGAGGACATCTACATCTGGGAATTTAATGTGCATAGGATGGTCATCTTGCAACGGTGCTTCAACTAACTAATTGGCTATTACTTGGCCCTTGATTGCTCTTCTATCCACATATTGAATGTCAAATTCACTCAATATCATTACCCACTTTTCTAATCTTCCTATTAGAGTGGATTTATAGAGTAAATATTTTAATGGATCTATCTTGGCTATTAGTTTGATGGTACATGTGTTAACATATAGTGTCACAATTGTTGAGTAGCAAACACCATTGCCAAACAAGCTTTTTCAATGAATGTATAGTTAATTTCATAGCCACTCAGTGTTCTGCTGATGTAGTAGATGGCCCTTTCTTTTTCTGTAGAGTCTTCTTGTGCTAGCAAAGCTCCCAAAGATACCTCAGTAGTTGCTATGTAGAGTAGAAGTGGTTTTCCCTCTATTGGTGGTATCAATATAGGTGGATTCATTAGATATTGTTTCAATTGATTAAAGGAAGCTTCACATATTTTGTTGCATTTGAAAGAATTTTTTTTGTGTAACAAATCAGTAAAAGGATGAATTTTGTCTGCCAGTTGCGCCATGAATCTTCTGATGGATTGGAATCTTCCTTATAGAGATCTTAGTTGGCTAATGTTCTTAGGAGGTGGCATTTCCATGATTTCTTTTACTTTTTCTAGATCTACTTTGATGCCTTTAGCTAATACTATGTATCCTAAAAGTTTTGTTGATGTTACTCCGAATACACACTTCTTTGGATTTAATTGCATGTTGAATTTTTCCAATCGATTAAAGATTTTATCTAAGATTTCTAGATGTCCTTCCCTGGTGAATGATTTTTCTAGCAGGTCATCCACATAGTCCTCTATGAATGTGTGCATCATTTCATCAAAGATTGTTGTCATTACATGATAATAGGTGGCTCATGTATTCTTTAATCCAAAAGGCATGACATTCCAACAAAATGTACCCCATGGGCATGTGAAAGCTATTTTGTCTTGATCTTCTAGTGCAATCTTGATTTGATTATAGCCTAAAAAACCATCCATGAGTGATAACATAACATGTCCTATTTTTAAATCCACAATGATGTCTATATTGGGAAAAGGAAAGTCATCCTTTGGACAAACCTTGTTAAGATCCCTAAAATTTGTGCATATTCTAATATTGTTGTCTGGTTTGGAGACTGGTACAATGTTTGAAATCCATTATGCATAGTCTATTGATCGGATGAACCCTACATCTAATAATTTTTTTAATTCCACTTTCACTAGTAGGGCGATGTGTGGATGCATTTTTCTAAACTTCTGCTTTACTGGCTTCACTCCAGATGCTATGGATAAATTATGCATTATTAGATCTAGATCTATTCTTGGCATGTCAACATAGGACCAAGAAAAATTGATTTGTCTTTCTTCGAAGAATTTGGTGAAATTTGGCTTTTCTTGCTCTGTCATTGATGTCGCTAGGTGTAAGGTCTGTGTTGTTTCTGTAGTACCGATATTTATGGATTGTGTAGGATCAACCAATACTAAAGATCTTTCTTGATAATGCTCAGGAAGAGTGTCAAATCTCTCATCCTTCAGTGCCTCAGGGAGGGTTTTACCATTGGATATGCTCTTTCTTTTTAATTTTTCATGATCTAATACTGCCATTGCATGGTTTTCACCATTAGATCAATTTTTTGTATTCTTTATTTTGCAACTAAGAGATGTGGCACTCCCTTGATTGGAAGATTTGTTATAAAATTCATTGTGTTGGTATGTGGTGACTGGTCATGCTCTACTATACACTCTTCATGTATCCTCACCAGGGTTTGGGGCCGGGCCGGGCCCCGGGCGGTAGCCCTTGAGAAATTTTTTTTCCCATTTTTTTCGCGTCGTCACCGAAAAAGGAAAAATCACCAAAAAATGGGAAAAACTTGACTTTGTAGAACCCTAATCTGGAAGCTTCTAAGCTTGTTATAAGGGGTTGGGATGGGGGTTATAGTATGGGGAAAAGGCGATTATTCACGAGATTGTAAGAAATTTTGCATTGGATAATAAAATCATTGGATGGTTGTGGTTTTGTGGATGTAGCCCGGATTGGGTGAACCACATTAAATTCTCTGTGTTGTCTTGCTTTTGCTATAATTTTCTGTGTTTTATTTCTCTATTTTATTGATCAAATATGCATTTAACTATTAGAAATCTTCTTTCTAACCCTAACAAGTGGTATCAGAGCGGGTTGTTTTCAGTTATCCTCTACAAGAAAGTCTCACAGTTGAGTGGGAGTCTCATGGTTAAGTGGGAGCAATGGCGGACGAGGGTAAATTGAAGGTAGATAAATTCAATGGGTAGAACTATCGCTTTATGGAATATGCAGATGGAGGATTATCTCTATCAGGAGGATTTATGGAGGTCATTGGAAGGAATATCCAAGAAATCGGCAACAATGAGTGATGAGGAATGGAATCTCCTAGACAGAAAGGCACTGGGAGCCATTCGTTTATGCCTAGTATAATTGGTGGCATTCAATATTACAATAGTGCTAATGCAAACGCGAGCTTTGATGGAACCTTGGGCTTAAGTTAAACAGGGCCTCCCGCCTTCAAATAATGCGGGCTTTATGGAAGCCGCTTATTTATCATGGTTCCGGGTGGAAGCGTGGGTTAGTTGATCGATCATTTAAAATGAGTTTAATTACTGGTCATCAATTAACTCTGCAAAATCATTAAAGAAGTTAGGGCTCTTTGGGGTGATTCTATGTTCTCGCCGTTAGTCGAATAGCTTGGTAATGGATGTTAGCAATTCTGTTTTTGGTTCGAATACATTGAAATTTGATGATGTTGTTGGTGTTATTTTGAGTGAGGAAATTCATAGGAAAAGCTCAGGTGGAACATCCACACCATGCAGTGTTTTGAATGTAGAAAGAAGGGGAAAAACAAAGTAGAGAGGAAACAACTATGGAAGTCGTGGGAAGTCACGAGGAAAATCAAAGGACAATAGATACCAATATAGAAATAATCTAGGGATTGCTGATACTGTGGTAAGCTAGGTCATTTAAAGAAAGATTGTTGGTCTTAGAAAAATAAAGGAGACAAAAAGGAAGGCAATAAAGAGGAAAATGTGGTAAGTAATAAATCTGATGAGGATGCTTTGATTGTTTCCCTTGATAATGCTGATGATTTTTGGGTGTTAGATTCAGGGGCTTCATTTCATGCTATGCCCCATAGAAGTTATTTTCTTGATTATGTCCAAGGGGATTTTGGGCTAGTTTATTTGGGAGATAATGAACCCTGTTAGATTGTTGGAAATGGAAGAATCAAGATTAAGTTGCAGAATGTGAGTCATTGGCTACTACATGAGGTAAGGCACGTTCCAAAGTTGAAATTTTTTTTTAGAAGGGCAACTAGATGATGAGGGTTGTGCTGTTACATTTGGTGATAAAAATTGGAAGGTTACAAAAGGTGCCTTAGTGGTAGCAAAAGGTGGGAAAGTAGGCATCTTATATATTTGTATAGGTCATATTATTCCTTCTACTTTAGCTATTGCAGATAAAAATCAATGTTCAGGAACACTTGCTATAGTTCAGTAGGCAGAAAATCACACAGTTGCTATGAATTCTAAATCAGCACTGTGGCATAATAGACTTGGGCATCTAAGTGCAAAAGGTATGAAAGTACTTCATTCAAAGAATGTTTTACTAGGTCTGAAATGTGTTAGTATGGATTTTTGTGAAAGTTTTGTATGGAAATTAGTTTTCTCAAGGATGGGAAGCAAAAGAAAGATGAGAAATTGGAGCTTG
Organism: Sequoia sempervirens; assembly: GCA_007258455.2. NCBI lineage: Eukaryota > Viridiplantae > Streptophyta > Pinopsida > Cupressales > Cupressaceae > Sequoia > Sequoia sempervirens. Next base: position 39,671 of record VDFB02066813.1, on the reverse strand, counting down.
TGCATACGGATGTATGGGGACCAGCTCAAGTATCTTCTCTTGGTGGCTCTTACTACTATGCCACTTTTATTGATGATGCAACAAGGAAGGTATGGATTTATTTCCTTAGGCATAAATCTGATGTATTTGAAACTTTTTAAAAATGAGAATCTTTGTTGAGAATGAGCCAGGTAAAAAGTTAAAATGTTTCAGATCTGATAATGGCGGTGAGTATTGCAACAAATACTTTGAAGAGTATTGTTCCTCAAATGGTATTCGTAGGCAAAAAATGGTTCCAAGGATGCCATAGGAAAATGGAGTGGCTAAGCGCATGAACAAAACAATAATGGAGCGTGCACGAACTATGAGATTGCATGTTGGGCTGCCTTTAAACATGTGGGTAGAGGCTGTAAACACTGTTTATTTAATCAATAGAGGTCCCTCTAATCCCTTGGGTTGTGGTATTCCAAAGGAAGCATGGATAGGTAAGAAGGTGAGTTATTCTTTTCTCAAGACCTTCAGTTGAGAAGAATTTGCACATGTAGATTTTGAAAATAGAACCAAGCTTGATGCAAAATCAAAGAAATGTATATTTGTTGGATATGGAATTGATGAATTTGGTTATAGGCTTTGGGATTTTGAAAATTAAAAAATTGTGAGAAGTAGGGATGTCATATTCAATGAGAAAGTGTTATACAAAGATCAGTTGCAACAACATGAGAAGAAAGAAAATGATTATGTAGTGTTGGATGATGTTCTAGTGCTTCCTCATGCTCCGCAACAACAACAACAAATACCACAAACTCCAGTGAATGTTAGACGATCTTCAAGGATAGTATACCTCCAAAAATATTTTCTCCTTCTTTGTATTCTATTTTATTAACTGATGCTGGTGAACCAAAATGTTATGATGAAGCTATGCAGGTGGATACCAAGGCTTAATGGGAGCATGGAATGGAAGAAGAAATGGAATCCTTGCTGAAAAAGAAGACTTGGGAATTATGCAAGTTGCCTACAGGTAAAAAGGATTTACCAAAAAAATGGGTTTATAGGCTGAAAGAGGAGGATGGAGGTAAGAAAAGATTTAAATCCAGATTAGTTGTAAAGGGATTTGTATAGAAAAAGGGTATTGATTTTGATGAAATCTTTTCTCCAGTTGTTTAAATGACTTCTATTCGTACTATGTTAAGTATTGTGGTTGCTGAAGATTTGCATTTAGAACAACTTGATGTTAAAACAACCTTTCTCCATGGTGATTTGGAAGAAGAAATATATATGGAACAACCACAAGGATTTGAGGTCAAAGGTTAAGATAAATTGGTGTGCAGATTGAAGAAAAGTTTATATGGCTTGAAGCAAGCACCTCGGCAATGGTATATTAAATTTGATAGCTTTATGGCTGAGCATGGCTATAGTCAATGTAATTCAGACCATTGTGTTTATTTTAAGAGGTTGGATGATGATAGCTACATTATTTTATGCTTATATGTTGATGATATGCTTGTAGATGGGTCTAACATGGATCACATAAAGGAGTTAAAACAACAGTTAGCAAATTCATTTGCTATGAAGGATTTGGGGGTAGCAAAAAAAATCCTTGGTAGGAAGATTACAAGAGACAGGAAAAACAAAAAAAATCTTTTATCTCAGGCTGATTATGTTGAGGTGTTACATAGATTTCATATTGAAAATGCAAAAGTTGTCAACACACCTTTGCCTAGTCATATTAAATTAACTAAGGATATGTTTCCAAAGACACAAGAGGAGGAAGAAAAAATGTCCAAGGTACCATATGCTTCAGTTGTAGGTAGTTTAATGTACGCCATGGTATGCACAAGACCATATATTAGATGTGCTGTAGGAGTTGTCAGCAGGTATATGAATCATCCCGGTGTTGAGCATTGAAATGCGATAAAATGGATTCTCAGGTATTTGAGAGGTACATCCAATAAATTTTTATGTTTTGGGGGATCTAATACTGATTTAAAAGGCTATGTTGACTTAGATTTGGCAGGGGATGTAGATACTAGGCAGAGTACCACATGTTATGTATTTACAGTTGGTGGGACAACAATGAGTTGGAATTCTCAGTTGCAAAAGGTGGTTGCTTTATTAGCCATGAAGGAAGAGTATGTTTCTGCAACAGAGGCGAAAAAGGAGATGATATGGCTGCAACTTTTCATGGAAGAGTTGGGAAAACAATAGGCTGAAAATTACTTGTTTACAGACAGCCAGAGTGCTATATATCCTGCAAAGAATTCTGCCTTGCACTCCAAAACCAAACACATACAGTTGAGATATCATTTCATTCAGTCAGTGTTGGAGGATGGACATGTAAAGCTGGAGAAGATACATATAGATTCCAATCCTACAGATATGTTTATGAAGGTGGTGACAAGGGAGAATCCAAGCTCCTCTTCAGTTTCAGTTGGCCTTCAATTCAAGTATAATAGACTAGTAGGGTCCAAGGTGCTTATTTCCAGTGGGAGCTATAAGTGTAGTAGTGTCATCTAGGATCAGTCTCCAAGTGGGAGATTGTGTTGGTGTGGAGCCTGATCAATCTCCAAGTGGGAGATTGTTGGTATGTGGCAACTGATCATGCTATACTATACACTCTTCATGTATCCTTGCTGGGGTTCAGGGACGGTAGCCCTCAAAATTTTTTTTCCCCCTTTTTTTTTGCATTATCACTGAAAAAGGAAAAAACACCAAAAAATGGGAAAAACCCAACTTTGTAGAACCCTAATCTGGAAGCTTCTAAGCTTGTTATAAGGGGTTGGGATGGGAGTTACAGTATGGGGTTCAAAAAGGTGATTATTCACGAGATTGTAATAAGTTTTGCACTGGATAATAAAATCATTGGATGGTTGTGGTTTTGTGGATGCAGCCCGGATTGGGTGAACCACGTTAAATTCTCTGTGTTTTCTTGTTTTTGCTATAATTTTTTGTGTGTTTTATTTCTCTGTTTTATTGATCAAATATGAATTTAACTGTTTGAAATCTGCTTTCTAACCCTAACACATTGGTGGAACATGGTTCTGGATTTTTAGAAAAAAGGAAATTGAAAATGACATCATCATCTGAAAAGATAGGGATATCAAGCAGCTCAGTTTTGTTCCTAGTCAATGAGTTCGAGATGTATCAAAGGTAAGGAATCATCAGATTGGTCAAGATGAAAGGAAGTGAGGGTCATGATATAAACGTTTTCAGGGTGTTCAATAGCAATGTCAAGGTCTATAATCCTACTCTCCTCTGAATGATCTATCTCGCTCGATGTCTAATCGTCCTCACTAGAGTCATCGATATGTAGTGATCCAAATTCAAATGGTATAGACCCTAAACTTTGTCCCTCCATACGTATGGGTGCATACCTCTTTATCACATCAATTTATTTGTCTTCATAATATTCTTCAGATAGTGAATCCCATTCATATTCATTTGAGTATGTTTCAGAACTAGCTTGCAATTGGAGGATTCACTCATAAATCTGCTGAGTGGCTTCTTCTTTTGTCTCTTCTTTGTATCCTAATCATGTCTTGTCTTTTGCATTGATTGTGATAGGATGAATTGGTTCCACAATACCTTCTTTTCTTTTTCCAATAGGACCTTTTCCTTCATTTCCCATCTTTTCTAAGATTGTGAACCCTTTACCATATTGCTCTGTTGGTATATTGGAAGTTGCTGTTGTGGATTCTTTTTTATCTTTGTAAAGCCATGTTAGAATGCCTTTGTCCTCAAATTCATCAACTAGAGTACCTACTTTTACAAATGTACCATCAAAGATCGTGATGGGTTGTGAAAATTGTTGTCTAGATGTTGATGGTTGTCCATATGATTTTGGAGAAGATAGTAGTTGTGAGAGACATAAGGACTGCTCAAAAGAATACTCACCCATGCCTTTATCTTTCAACTAAATCTTTTTCTCAAACTGTTTTGACAAAGAATTGAGTTGGCCTTCATTACTTGATGAAATAGAAGAAATAGCTTCTCTGTTGTGTGGTACAAAAACATTTTGGACTGTCTTGAGAGTGTTGCAATATTGAGGATTATTAGAATTTTCTGAAATTGTGATCTCTTGTCCATTGTAAGGGAATTTCAAGCATTGATGATATGTTTCAGATGGCACTGCTTGCATTTCATGGATCCAAGGTCAAACCAAGAGTATGTTGTATGTCAAATACTTGTCTAAACCTTGGCATATTATATCCTTTTGAATTGGTCCCACTTGAATTGGAAATACTATCAGTCCTTGAGAGGATCTTTCTTCATCAACATAAGCTTTTATGGTGATATTTCTTCTGGAATCTATTGCATTTTCTGAAAATACCAATCCACGGATAAGCTTTAAACTACATATATTTAGACTATCTCCTCCATCTATTAAAATGTGTTTGACCCAATTTTTATGGATTAAAACCTCAACATGGAGTGGAGCATTATGTGGATGAGTGAGGGATGCATCATCATTTTCTGAGAATGATAAACAATGGGGTGTAGTCAAATGTCCCACCATGGCTTGGAATTGACAAACTTCCAAATTGGTTGGTACTGTGGTGTCCACTAAAGATTTTTACAGAATATCCTTATGGGTTGGTGAAATTTTAAGAAGTTCTAGTATGGATATCTGTGATGGAATCTTTTGCAATTGATCTACTATATTATATTGATTTGAAGGAGCAACATGTGTTTTAGATATACTTCCTTTCAATACCAATTTGGAATGCCCCCTTGTGGTCACATTTATTGGTATGTTGTCTTGTTTATCATTGATTTTGATGACATTGATTTGATTATCAGTTGCAACAATGTCTTGTTTATCCTTGATTTTGATGTCATTGATTTGATTATCAACTACAACAATGTTTTGTTTATCCTCAATTTTGATGTTATTGATTTGATTATTAGTTGCAACAATGTGAAGGATGGTAGTATCATAGACATAATTCACATTCTTCCCTTTGGTGTTTGTCGAAGAGGATTCTCCTTTTTCATAGTTGGGTAGAGGGTTTTTAAATGCTCCATGATCATCATTTGTTTTATGTCCCTCTATCAATATTTCACGTCTATCTATCAAGTCTTGCACCAAATATTTTAGTTGCATACAATCATTTGTTTTATGACCTTTGTTTCTATGAAAATCATAGTAATTGCATCGTTCCATCATGATGGTTTAACTCTTGGTTCAAAATATCGTGCATTTGGTAATGTTATGAGTTTGTGTGCAGGAAGCTCTTTTAGTGTTGATTCAAGTGATTGCCCCAAAGGTGTAAACTTTCTTTGATGTGGTGGTGGAGCTGGTTTAGATTCATTATTGTTCTAATTGTTTTTAGGTGTAGTACCTGATAAATTGAAGACTGGTTTTATGTTATGTGTGTTAGCTACGCCATCATTAACAACATTCTTGTTTCTTGTCTAGAATTTAGATTTTTCATTGCTGTTATGATGGTTAGAAGAGTTAGCAGAGTTTGTTCCTTCGTTATATATTTTCAATACTCCTCTTTTAACCAAGGCTTCCTCAATCTTCAATCCATTTTCAATCAGCTTTTCAAAACTGGGTGGACATTGCAATTGGAGTCTATAACTCATCCCATTGTTGAGATTATCAATGATGATATCCATCTTTTCTTTCTCAGGTATAAGACGGGAATATCTAGCAAATAATCATCTCCATCTTTGCAAGAATGTAAGGAATGACTCACCATTTTTCTATTTTGTATTACAAAGATCTTTCATGGTTATTTCATGTTGAATGTTGTATGAATATTGGGAGATAAATTTATTTACCAACTCCTCAAATGATCTAATACCTGGTGGGAGTTTAGAAAACCATTCCATGCATTGACCACCCAAACTTCTTGGAAATAATCTCATTAGATATGTTTCTTCATGTGCATATTCCAGACTCATGGTGCAAAATTCTCTTACATGATCTTGAGGCTTAGTTTTTCCATTGTATTTTTCATATTTTGGAAGTTCACAATTTGGTGGGAAAGGTATCATGTTCATATTTTTGTCAAAGGGATAAGGACAGATGTCTTGCAACAAATATCTCTTGGTTGTTCCTTTGTGCATGTCTTGGATTTGTTGTTGAAGATTTTGCATCTGTTGAGTTAAAGCATTCAATGGATCTATGATTTGTGAGTCAACTTCTATTTTCTTGGGAGTTCCCTTCAATTGGTTCATATCAAAATCATTGGGTAGTTTTACATCTTGATTTTCCAGCATGAAAAAGCATTTCTCTCCATCTTTTTCTAGAATTTTTTCTATGAACTTGTGAAATTTAGGGTCTTGTTGAGCTTGTTGAATGTCCTCATCAGTTATCTTATCTATTTTAGGTTGATGAAATCTGTGAAAGGGATTTTCTTCTCCTTCTTCCATGATGGTTTGGGTTTCTACTTCTTGTTCTCTGAGTTTTTGTTTTTGAGGTCTTGTTAAAACAAGCATGCAAGTGATAGAGTTTTGCTATACTTTGATCTTTGTTTTGGGAGTTCCAATGAAGTACCTAAGTCAAATAGGATGATAGATCCTATTGATGAGACTAGGCTAAATCTGATTAATACGTTTGTTTCATGATAAAGGATGATAGATCCTGATGGTGAAACCTGGCTAACAATTAGAGATGGGGTTGGTGATTGGGAACTTTAAGTTGTTTGATCTAAGTTTAGTTAAAGGGATTGCACTTGCAAAAGCCAATTTCTTCAAGTTTAAATCGATGTTGTAATGAGGAATGATCTTTGCTCTAAAAATGATCCCTAAATATGAGTCTAGTTGTTAAACAAAAGTTCAATTTAGCTCTCTATTTGAGTGTCAGGTGAATGCGCTAAAACATGGAGTATATGCATTGAAAGATGGGGTAAATGTGCCAGAACAAACCCTATATGCACTAGATTGTCACTTAAATGCACTAGAACATAAAGATGATGCATTGAAAGGTGAGGTAAATGTGCTAGAATAGACCTTATATGCATTGAAAGATGCGATGAATGCATTGTAACAACCCCTATATGTGCTAGACTATGAACTCAATGCATTGCAATAGGAGGTTATGCGCTAAACTAGAAATGTCACCATTTTGAAAGTTTTCCTAGTTTTTCTTATTTTTGAATCAGTGAATTGAGTGTTTTTGGATGGATAATCTTTTGAATAGTGATTTCAAACACAAAAGCAAGTAGTAAAACAGCTGTTTCATCCTATGATCTAAACATTAAGTGTATTTTCTAGTATATGGTCTGAACCCTTTGATTTCCACTAGTATTGAACAATAGCAAACAAATCAGTCAAACTCTTCTAATGCTAAGGGTCATTAATAACATCACAACCCATATCTTAGAGCTACGTCAACTCACATGGCCGTGTCACCCCCTAGAAGGTGCTTGTGTTTTTGCCTTTTCTAGGTCTTAACCAAAAGTCAATTCCTTCACTTTTGGCTAGAAATCCCTGGTAGTTATATGGTGAGTATCTTGGGGGCAGATTCTTCCCTTCCCTTGCACTGTGAATATTATAATGTTTAGAAACTGACTCAGCTTGCCTACTACACTTAAAGTTCTTAGTAAGGGTTTTTGTTCGGTGTGACAAATGATAAACTCCCTCAGAAGGCCTCCCAACCTTTAGAACAAAGGCTTTGGGGATGGCTATCAATGCACACTACCGTTGAATGTGACTTTCATCACGATTCACATTTGATTATAGTGGGTTGGAATGCTTGGCTTTAGTTGTTCCCACTTAGGTTGTTCCCTTAGGGTGATTACTTTTTCCCACTAATGTAGGCCTGCTAAAGGTGCTATTGCAATAAAATAAAAGAGTGAGTCTAGCATTCTGGTCACCCAGTAAAGGGGAGAGCATAGGCCTATCACTTTGCAAACACAACATACATGGTGTTCTTTAACCTTGTAATTAAACTATATGCCTAATTTAATCAAAGGAAAATAAGTCTAGCCCCTGCAAACATCATTAGTAGTCTCAGATATGTCTTTGATAGTGTATAAAGCACTTGCAAAACAAAAAGATATAGATCAGTCCCCCAAAATTTTAAATTTCTGCAAATAAAGGTGTATTTGCTAAAACAGAGAACATATGTGCTAAAATATTTAGTATATGCTCTATTATGGAAAACATAAAAGGAAATCAAATCCTGTATATGCACTAAAAAAGAAGGTAGATGTGCTAGTCTAGGCTGTGTATGCGCTATAACAGAGCTTGGATGCACCGAAAGTCACCACCTATGCGCTGAAACAGGATGCATATGCGCTACATCAAAATTCACGAATGATCTTGTTGACAAAAATTTGCAAGAAAACGTTAAAAATGGGGCTAGGCCCCATGATGGGCACCAATTTATGTGTGTGTAAAATGTCGTGAATAAGCAAGTAAACCTATACAACACACCATTGAAACATTATATCAAGGAATTCAAATAAAAATCAAATTAAAACAAACAATTCCTTAATGGCGTCTCATTGTCCTCTATCTCCAAGGATTCTTTAAGTCATTTTTCTCTCAAATTGTTTGTGCACACATGACTTTCCAAATGACAACCTAAAGAATGAGAGATGCTGGAAATGCAAGAGATGTTTCCTACATTACATGATTGATAAACTACTTGTAGATGATATGCAAAGATAATGATGCTGCTATGATGCTGCTGTATGAAAATGATATGATTAAACTACTATAATTAAGATGTTGCTAAGGAAAATTCCATGATTAAGCTACTTGATGCTAAAATGCTAATGCTAAAATGCTCACTAAAATTCTGCAGAGTATAATTGCTACAAATGCTCAGCTCTCTTTCTAAGAATCCTTTTAGTTGTAAATGAGGGCCTATTTATAGATTTTCCAAGGCATGGGCCTAGGTGGTAGAAATCAATGGTCTGGATTCGATCTGGAGAATGGACAGTTAAAGATGAAGAGGTTAGAGAGAAAAGGGGAAGTGTGTTCCCTTTAAAAGAACAAACTACCAAGTGTGAAGAAGAATAAAATGGAGATGAAGGCCAAGTGTCCCAAATTGGTTAGAATTTGTTGAGGATAAATGCCAAATTAAATTTAGAAATATTTAATTTCTTGAGACACATGATGAGGTGGAAGGTGGGAAGAAGTTAGTAGAAATGTACTTAAATTCGAATTTAAAATTTAAATTTAATTAGAGGAGGTTAATTAAATAAAACAAACTAATTAAATTTGTTCATTTAATTAAGACATGAAGAAAATAATTTAGGATAGGAAGAATTAGAGAAAATGAACTATATAAATAAATTTGTCAATTTATTTATAAGTAGAAGAATTAAAGATTATTAATTAAATAACTGGTATTTAATTAATCCTCCAGACCAAATTTGAGTGTATACAAAGAGTATCCATCCCAATTTTTAATAGATTGCCTTGTAACTCCATCAGTGGTGAAGAAGTCCGCTAGATAATTACCCTCACACAAGATGTGGGTTATCCTTATATAATCAAACAAATTGATCATACCTAGAGAATAAGAGATTAACGATTCTATAGAACAACTAGGGGAATGGAATTTATTTAGAAATCTTATAATGTTTAGAGAGTCCCCTTCCACGCAAATTTTCTTGAAGCCTCTATCATAGGCAACTTTTATACCATTGTATGTTGCCACTACTTTAGCTAGATGATTTGTCTGCATTCAAGGTTGTTAATTTATTCATATTATATATGCATTGAGTTCTTGGGCTAGTTACACTATATATATGTGATGCATGCACAAGTTATCACATTATGTATATGTGATGAAGTGTGAATTATTCACATTATATACATATGTGATGTATGCTTATGCTAGTCACCATGTGTAGTTGTGATGTGAGTATGAGTTGGTCATCGTATGCATATGTGAAACATGAATGTGTTAACCCCCATGTGTACCTATGAGGTGTAAAAGAGATAATCATCTATGTATGTGCAACACAAGTAGGAGCTAACCACATTGTGTATAGATAATATATGTTTGAGCCAATCACTATCAGAACATGTGATGTTGGAATTATATGGTCTTTGTGTGGTTTGGTGTGTTTGTACACTAATGTTGGGATATAATCAAGACTTTATTATAATGTGTTTGATACCATTCTACAATAATTGGGTTAAATTGAAAGCATAAGCTTAATGAATAAGGGCGTCTTAAAAGCGAGACTAGAGATCTCATATAAGTTAAAGTGATGAATTATCTCTATCATTTGAGTACACATTATTGAACCTTTGATTCTCAAAAGAGATACATAGGTAGGGATATTACCAATGAAACCTCAAGTTTTAGGTTAGGGTCTATGGATAAACCTAACATTTGGAACTTACCACATTCTAGTATGAGTTTATGATAGAGTTGTCACCACAACTAAGGTTGGAAAATTTATGAAGCTGACACTTCTAAATTATATTAAATATGCTTGGTTGATTTAGTACTTGTGATGAATTTAGAAAAATAGTAGTTATTACATGCTTCTCCTTGCTAGCCTCTTTGTCTTGATAATTAGGTGTTAGTGTAAATAAAAGAATTATACAACTAGTTAGATTTTAGCCTATCTAGGAGAGTCTTGTTAACTATGTTCAGTCCACACTTAGGGATTTTTTTTCTTTTTGTCTCACCTCAGAAGGATGTGACAAATGTGCATACCTTTAGAGACACTTGTCTCAAGTGCACATGACACATTAGATGTACACTTGTCCTATGCAAATGTAAGGTGGTTAAAGTTCTCAACCATCTTCTCATCTTATCCCTACCTTTATATGCAAGGGCCTCATTGTATATTTTTCTTTTTCTTTTTGGATTGTATATATGCAAGGGCCTCATTATATATTTTTTATTTCTTTTTGGATTGTATCTATGCAAGGGCCTCATTTGGCTTATTGTTACAAATATTCATTTGTGGAAGTTATTTGGACTTTTATTTCATGCATCTTGGTTGCCCCAACATGAGGTATTTTGTGTAGTGTGTCAAATTATGATATTTCTATTAGGATTTAAATGCATGGTTTTTGAGTCAAACTCATTAACCCATATTTCATGAGTATTGGTTTGCATGAACTTATATCTCTTATGAGAATGAAAGGTCCACTTAGCACTTATTGCATCCAGGTGATGCTCACAGGGGTGGAGTATTGAGACTTCTTGAGAGATTGCTCATCCCAATACTACTCCAACTTAAGTGTACTTAACCATGGAGTTTTGCCCAAGTAAGGTAGCACGCTTGAGTTGGAGTAGTACTAGGATGAGCGACCTCTTAGGAAGTCACAATACTTTACGTTTGTGAATGCCACTTAGATGCAATGAGTGGTAAATGGACTTTTTATTCTCACAAGCAATGGGTTCATGTGAACCACTACTCATGAAATAGGGATCAATGAGCTTGACTCAAAAACCATAAAATTGAACCCTAAAAGAAATATTATAGCCCCTTTCTTTGTGAACACCAAACCTCTACTCCTCCCAAATTCAAAACCTTTCCTCGTACTCACTTACCTGCTCCTCACCATTTTATTATTTTTTAAAAATTTAATATTATTTTTTAATTTTACCATTATAAAATCATGATTCCCTCTTCCTCTTAAATTTTTAAATAACTGAAAATCAACATTATAGATTACACTATAAAGACACCCAATGGTCAATAAGGATTGCAGATTAGCTTTTAATTATATAAACTCCATGATGTTAAACAGCTAGGAAGGATGTAGAGGTAAACAACAGGAATTATAAGATAATTCATGAGTGTCAGTTTTTTCAAGTCTTAGGGCTAAGACATAGTTCATATCAAGATTCTCTCTATCTGGAAGTTTTCTTCTCTCTTGTACTTTTCTTTGTTCCCAGTTATTGTGTAATTTCATTTGAGTTACCATATTTATGGTACAAAAATTATGAGCAGACCATATAATTTATGGATAGAGATCACATCATAATTTATAGAAATGGAGTTTTTCCTGAGCAAAGTTTCAAAAACATGTTTCTTTTTTAAACCTTAGGAAAAAAAAATGAACCAGAAGGAGATTCATGGTTAAGTACCTCCAACAAAACTAAGGTAAGAATCAAGATCATCCCTTTGGAAGGGAACTGATTGAGATAGACAGAACGTTAGCTCACGTGAAATATTGCCATAAATGCCAAAGTACTGCCAAGGTCAAACTGGTACACTTATTTTTTGTCTGCAAACTCACGGGCTCCCTGTCTTGCCAAATTCAAACAACAGAAAAACCAAAGCTGATCTTCATTGAAAATGAAAATGTATCACGAGAATCCTTTTCTTTTCAATTTCCTGCATCTGTCAAAACTCAGACAGCAATGCAGTTTATTTTTATATTAGGAAAAGAGAAAGTCAAGAGGCCTATAAAAGGCCCCAGGAATCCTTCATATTTCATATTGTAATGCAGAGTCAACCAACTCTAGGCTGTGTTAGAATGTGGGAGAAAGTGCATTGGGGGACTTGGGTTTTATTTGATTTTGTGTGAAGGGATGCTGACCTCGCCAACAATCTCAGCAATTATGTCTTAGGTGTATATATATGTACATGGACACAGAGGTGAGATTGTTGGAGAGGTTCAACATGTCTGTGCACAGCTAGTTTATCAGTACTCAGAGCAAAGCAATATCAACAATGGTAATTATTTGTCCATGTATTTTTAAAAATCTTTTATGTTTTCTTGGTAAGTGTAGTTCTAGTTTTTGGATATAATTTTTTAGGGTATTATATGATCATAGATTTTTTTTAAAAGGGTTGTTTTTCTTGATCATTTAATGGATCTGATATTTTATCTGTTTTATCATTGAGGTTATGTTTTCAGAATAAAAATCTTGTTCTTCATGGGGAGGGCAACCATTTTTTTTTAGGTACTTTTTACAAAAAAAAGACTGAGGTTCACGTTGAAGATGATCAGCTGAATCATGATGATCCTTCTCCTGATCATAATGATCCTTCTAGATCATGAAAGAATAATTTTCAATGTTATGATTTCTTCTTATAATTTTTTTCTTTTTCTATGATTTTAGTGGGCTTGACATTGTTTTGAAATGAACAAATTACTCTAATAATTACATTGTTAGAGTTCATATCTGGATTGCTTTGGATTATATGAAACTAGACATATATTAATTGTATGATCTTCTTTTCTGAATGTATAGAATAAAATTATTTAGAACCATTAGATTTCCACAGTCCATATTCAATGAGAGTGCTTTTCTTCTGGATTTTACTCTGTGCATTGACAGATCACATTTTTCTCGTACAGCCCTTGGATCAGGATGAAAAAGAGAGTTGTAGGAGAAAAATGTGATCCGAACGTTGCAAATAAACTACACACAATAAAATCCAGAAAAAAAACACTCTCAATAAAATTATTTCTAATTTACTTCAATTTTTAAAAAAAAAAATTACAATCCTGCCTTGATTTAGATACTACTTCCTTTCATATTTTACCCATTTAAAAGAAATAGTTTCACTAATAGTTTTTAAATACAGTGCCAATAGACCAGCTATCTGCATATATACATTTGTTCATGCCAGTGCACATGTGTTAGCTGTAATTCTTAGTATGGACTCAGTCTTTAAACAAATGTTTGTGTTGTGAAGTTACATGGGTAACAGCAATCACAAACTTAAATCTTCTATTTGACCGAGAGATCTGCAGTCCTGTCATGGACAAGGGAGGTTTCAATGACCAAGCATCTGTATCTGTTGAAGGCTGAAGTCTTTGTTTCAGTGGATATTATTTATTGGGAAACGCATACATCTCCAAATATTGTGCTGGTGCAATAATGAACATGGTATTGAATAAAATACAATTCAGGCATTTAATGCTGTACTAGACTTTATATATCTCTGTGAGAGGAGAAAACTTGTTTTCATTTGGTCATTCTTCTTTTTCTAATTGAAAAATTGAGGGAAAAAATCTTCAAAAATATTTTTCTTGATCTGATTTTAAAAGTAAAAAATCCTCATAAATCGAGGAATCAATCAAACCTTAATATTTCTAACCTGATTTTAACTAAAATTGATGTCCCCAGTAGAAGGGAAGAAAAGCACAAAATATTTAATGATTAAAACAATCTATTGAAAATAATTTGTAAATTTTATAAATGTAATGACAGTTTATTTAGAAAATAACCCAAATATAAAAAATATATAATAAAATATAAATATTACATTTATTATATACAATACTATTTTTATAATATTATTAATTTATTAAATCAAAATATTAATTTTTTTTTTTTAAATTCTTATACATTGGAGCTAAGATTTTGCATATTTTCTCTACACCCTTTTCCTTAAGATCTTAACTATGCTATTTTCTCCAATATTTAAGTGCTTTGGAGAGTATTTTGAGATCCAAAGTAACAAATATGTTTAACTAATTTAATATTTAAGTGCTTTGGAGAGTATTTTGAGATCCACTGTAACAAATATGCTAAACCAATTTAACACATATTCAAAATTTAATATTGAGAATGTATGAGTCTGTCAGAATCACAATTACAGCTGTGTTAAACTGACACACAGTTGTAAAACTTCCACTGCCAAAATTTTTGGTCCTAGACAATTTGGCAGCGACCAGTTTTGCCAACTTAACTGGACAGATTCTTAAATAGAGTGATATTTAAACTTTGAATAGTAGGTGGCCTTCGTAATCTATAAAAGACATATAAGTTTTGTCACTTCAAATATCTATATTTATTGTGAAGAGTTGCTGTTATACAGGAGATGATTGCAAATGACACTGAACACTAGGACACTGATTACTACTAGTGAACAAATCATATAAATCCTGAACACAAGGTCAAGTAGGCTCAATATCTAACTTATAAACCAGTCTATAGTCTATGCCACTCACATTTTTGAGATATGGGAAGCTGGATCTGATCTATAAACTTCTAATTTATGGAATTTATAATTAATTAAATTTAATTATTTTTATTTAGAAATAAGAATATTGTGTCAAAGTTGAATAAATATTATAAAAATTCACAATACAATTATTTTTATTTTAGTTTTTTTAATGTGGAGGAAAAATCAATCTCTTAAGTGCTGACAATGTGCTTTGACTACTCTTCTTTTGTTAATGACAAAAAAAATATATACTAATGAGCAATTTTGCCTTCCATTTTTGTCCTACAATGAATAGAAACATACAATAATTCTCAATTTTCCAAATACCGATGGTTTGAATGCTCCCATACAAAAGCCTTATTATAGTTTTTTCAATGCATTGTTGAGTTTTCTTAGGTTTTGGGTGAACAACAATCGTTGGATGTTGAACTAATATTTTTATGGTTTGAATTCTGAATTTAATGTCAGTGTGACAATAGGCACTAGCACACCTACATTGTTGTCTATTTAGTTATCCTATTATTTGTATCTAGTATAGTTTGTAGTACTACCAAACACGTCTTTTTATTTGAAACTTGTTCTTTGTTCCTATTTTCATATGTTTTCTAGATCCTTTTGGATCATTACGAGTCCTCCATTGTGTAGAGTTTTTTAAATACATGAAACCTTAAAGCTTTCCATGAGATCATCCACCTTCCTCACAAGTTTGTCATAGTTCTTGGCAAGGCCAAAAACCTACTCCTAGATAGTATTTATCTACTTTTGTTGGATTGAAGAGATTCCTACATCACATGAACTGTATTTGCAACTAGATAGTATCTATCCACTTCTATAACTCAACATTAGGTTGAAGAGATTTTGTATTACATTGACCAAGTTCACCATTTGCAATAATAGTTTAAACAAGAGTCCATTTGTAGCAACTTCTAAAGGATAAATATTGTAAGAGAAGACAACACATCTAAGATTCCAATTATGCTTAAACATTTTTTGTACATACATGACTCTGAAATCATTTTATATGAAGTATTAGTCAATAAGAGAGTAGCCCTCCAAGAAATCAATATGTTGAAAATAGACCTTGTGAGTGAAATCAAGGATTGCCAAATGAGTCGGGAATGGTAGTAGAACCAAAGGGCATGCTAGAGTGTTTCTCTATCAGAGAAGTTGTGATTAGAAGAAATGAAGGTGGTCACCTAGTTTTGTTTCTTCAACTTTTTAAACTATTGTATTTGAAATATTTTACAATGTTCTTTTTGTGATTGTGGTATTGGACATGTACAAATTATACTCAACAAAAACATGATTTCTAATAGAATCTTTTTTAAAAATTCAATTATACTAAAGACTAAAGACTATTTAAGCGGGTAAGGTTGCTTGCGGCCTGTGAAGCCGAGGCTGCATGCCCACTGCCTTCCTTGCATGTGCGTCATTAATGTCCCCATTTTGGCCATACGCTCTTCATTTGGATTTAGCCTATTTCCGAGAATCCGTAGGCTACTCAGTTGTGCTAAATCTAGGGTTTCCATTTTCAGTAAGTCTTGCTTCTAGCTCAATTTAGTTTTTTTGTGAGTTTTGTTGTGGATTTACTATTTATAGCAATTGGCTATTTTTACTAAGTCATTTTGTGGCAGTGGCATCAGAATCAGTTCAACTCAAGTCATCTTGTCCTTCTTCAATTTTAGTTTGGTTTGGTTATCTCCATGGATTAAGTTTTATACTTAGTCATTTTTATGTTTCTTAGTTGTACCCCCATGCCTAGGAATGATCACTTCATGTTGTTTTTAAAAGGGGGTCATTAAGGGGTCAATGGTGCATTTAATGAATTATTAAATGCTTTATTGTTGCAAAGTGAAGTTGGATGCCTAAAAGAGGTTGATTAATATTTTATTATTTCAAAAAGTGAAATGCTTAAAGTGGCGTCCCTTTTGGAAGTTGAAGTGATTCAACTTCTTGGAATTTGAAGAGTCTCTTGTTGCTTCTTTTTCCAACTGAAGCCTATATATTGATGTTTTATGATGAGCTGATTATGCATATTTTTGAAGAGCAAAGTTACGCTGCTGGAATGAATCCAGAACCTGGCTAAGGGGAAGCTTAGAAAATTGACTCCATTCTTCGGGCCTGAAACTATGGTTCCCTAGATGGTGGATTGAGAGTGTGCTTCATTTATAAGTGCACATTGAGCTTCACTGTTGAAGAATTTGATGTATTTTTCAGTTTTTGAGCTTGCTGGTTCGTTCATGGCTGAAGGTGATTTTCATATGTAGCTCTTTGAATGATTTTTAATTGCACATGGGTATTGGTTCTTTTAGTTTGTATGCTTGAGGCATCCCTATTTGTGCAAGATCAAAATTTATAATAAAGTGGATGAATTTTAAAGAGAGGTTGACCCTCTCCTAGGGCCGTACCACTTCAAGAAGATAGCTTTGAAATTCGTGTCTTCTTTTTGGTGTTTGCTTTGGCATTAGAGTTTCATGTGAGCTGGTCACCATGTTTCTTGTGATTAATTGCTTCTAATTTAAGGTGATATGGTGAAGTACTGTGGAGGTTATGAACATTTGGGTGTTGCATAGTTGCTGGTTGAAAAATTACAGGCTGCTGGTTTTATATCAGACTTAGCTCTTTTCTTGATATGCAATACTTCTTGGGAATCTATGCTGCTAATTCCATGTGCATTCCATTTGGAGAAGATAGAAGCATTTTGGAAGAAGATTTGAACAATTTAATGATGACCAGCTGCTGCCTCATCAAAGTTTGGTGAAGTGTGGTAAGAGATTTGAACATTCCTGATATGCTGTATTTGCTTGTTATGAAAATTCAGTTTGCTGGTTCATTATATCATATTGAACAAAGTTCATATTTTGGCTTGTAATTCTGTATTTGTGAAGATTAAAAGTTGGAAGAATCATCTTTCAAGTATTTGCATTGGTTATGTTATTGTAACACTTGTAAATTGTAGATTTATTTCATTGTAAGGTTGTGAATTAGTAGTACTAATCCAATCATTATTATTGCTCCATTTACTTGTGAATTATAATGCAAAAAATTAATTACCCCTGGATGGTTTATCATCAGTGTGAAGAATAAACTTTGTAACTCTCATTGTACCCATTGAAAAGTGGAGAATTCCCACTCAAGAGTGGATGCCCGTTGTAGTGGATGAATTAGTTGAATTGTTTGTAGTATTCCCCCCACTGTTTAAGTGGTTGAGCAAAAATATTTATGGCTGGTTCACCACCTAAGTTATTTCAGTTTTGTAATACTTACTCCACCATATGTTAGCACCTCGCCTTCAAAGTAATCTTGTGTGCACATTCTTGGCGTTGAGTCTTATCATTTACTTTCAGTTGTAAATCAATTTTAGTTGTTGAGTTATTTAGATCCTAGGGATCCTCTGACCATATGCTCACCCCTCTTCCTTTAATGGTTTTAGGGCGCATTCTTGGTTAGAGTTACCTTTCACATTGTTTTTGTTTTGGAGCTAACCTTAATGGGTGCGTGTTGCAATTGTAATTGATATGTAAAATCAAGAAAATTTTTAAGGGGCATATTTCAGTAGTATCAGAGTAGAAGATCTTGCCATCATGTGATCAAAGCTTCATGTTTAGGCAGTTGACTGACAGAGATCTCCGATACTACACCGAAAGTCAAAATAGATTCTAGTTCAATTCCTTGTGGTATTGAGAAGTTGGTAGTTAGGCATGGCTAATGAAGAAGAGATGAAACTGGCAGAGGCACTGTATATGGCTGGAAAGAGACTTGACAAAGAATTTCAGTCAAGAGAAAAATGAAGAGAACATTCTTCATTTGTTAGAACAATGTTTGAGACAAGTGAAGCCATCACCTTCAGAGAAAATAGAGTTGGCACTAGCTCCTGCAGTGAATTCCTTGAATCAACCCTATTGGTTGGGGCATCCTGATGAAGAAACCCAACTGCTGATTTCTTCTTGTTTTATGGAGATAATAAGAATTGTAATTCCCCAGTTTCCCTATGATGATGAAACTATGAAGATCATATTAAATATGATAGTGGAAAGTTTTCAAGATTTGGATGAAACTTATAGTAGCTTGTTTTCATGAAGAGAAGCTATTTTAAAGAAATTTTCTGAAGTTAGTGCTTGCATCTTATTGATAAAATTGGAGATGGAGAATCAGATTTATCACTTGTTTAATTATCTTTTCACCTCGACCTGGAGTGAGCAAGAAGAAAGTATGCTTGCAGCTGTCATGAAGGTTCTAATCTCTACAATTAAGTAAGCTGATAGTCTTCCTAAAAGTGTCCAGAATATTCTCTTGGATGCTTATAAATGTGAAGAGCAGATTTCTCCCAGTGCTGATTTGTTAGTTAACGAATTTTTCAGTCAGTGTGAAGATAAGTTGAAACCACTTTTGAAGAAGAATGTTGAAAATAGAGAAGAGATTTTTGAAGCTGAAGAGGAGGATGAAAATTGGAATCCCTTTGAAGACATTGTAAAAGTTCAAGGGGTATCTATGGATTTCCACTCATCTTAGCATTCTATAAAAGAAGGTAATATATCAATGGAAGCCTTGAAGACTAGTGAAGTACTCTTGTTTTCTACAAAGGAGAACAATGAGTTGGCTTGTGTTAAGAAGTCTCATGTTGAAGATTCAAAGAAAGAACTTTTGGAAACAAAAGTTGAAACAAAGATGCATAAAGAGGCCATAAGTGCTGATCCAAATGAGGAAGAAGTTCGGTTAGTTGAAGATACATGTTCAATCAACAATTTGCTTCTTCACAATTCCAGAGAATGCTCGTTTGAAATTCAAGCTAAAGAGGAGAAATAGATGGTAACTCTTGAAACACAAAGAAATGAAGGCATTATTATTATTCATCAACAAAGAGTTGATGGGTTTGTTGACAAAGGTTTAATTTATTTTTTGATGAGGATGCTTGTGAGGCTCATATCAGATTTTAGTTCATCACCATCTTCTCTTAGAGTGATAGATTTCAGAATTGTATTTGATGAAGGATTCATGGAATCTTTTCGGCAAGTCATATCACAAGATTTTGGATTTGATTTCTTCAAGGAACAAAGGTTGGTTGAATACTTCTTGGAATTTCAAGAAGTGGCATTGCAAATGGAACGAGCGAATCAAAGGATTCATGTGAGAGTAGATATCAGTTTGAGAAGTGGTTCTTCATGGTTGTTAGTTTGGGATCCTGGCATTACTTGGGAAGAAGATAATTTCAAAGTAGATAGACCAGCATATAATATTCAGAATGTAGTTGTGACCATTTGCTTTTGTGTTGGAAAATGTCTTCAATTGCAAATCAATATTTGGGATCTCAAGTATTTTCTTATGAAGAATGGAATGCATAAAAAGAAGGTTGGATGGAGAGATAAGTGTCAAAAATTATGTTTTATGTTTGTTGCTTCCTTCTTTCTATGTCATTGGTTCTTTATTTCTGATCATAAATTGGTCTTCTGGGAAAGAAATATGATCAGAAGTTGGTTTGTGGTGGCATGGGGTTTCTTCCTAAAGGTGCCACCAGCTTGGTTCATGAGCAGTGATGATCATTTTCATAAAAAATTCTTATGTTGCAGTTGCTGCTTGTCTTCTTGGATGCTGATTTTCCAAAAATCAGATCTCAAGATGATTATTTCAGACTTGTTAGGAAGCTGGTTACTTCATTTCTAGGCCTCTCCAACTCCTATTTGGACTAATTTTCTACCACAAATGAGCAAGGGAATGACTCAGTATGGTCAAATTTCAGGTATGGGTTGTTCATTGATGGTTGAAAGTGAATTTTGTGGTACCAACTCATACATTACTTTTTGGGATAGCGAGTTATTAGCTGATTTGATTTGTCAAATTGAGACTCTTGATATGAGACATGTGAATATTTCTTGGAGTTCTTTCAATGAAATCAGTTTGCTTCAAAAGAAGCATTGTGCATCCTCTTGGATAGGGATGGAGTGTGGAGCGTAGATCTTGGTTTGGCATTGGTTTAGAAGCATGTTTGAAAATATTTATGTTGTTGATCAAAATTATAACAATGAAGTTTGCAGGTTCTACAGATTGATATGGGACCCGGACCCGGACACTGACATGTTTGGTGTATTGTTTTTTGGGGACCATGATATGTTGCTTCACCTTGGGTATTCAGTTGTTTTAATTAGAGTAGCGCAAAGGATTAGAGGAACAGTATTCCTGAGGATGATTTGGAATCCAGGAATCACCTGGGTTTGTGATTCAACAACTGGTGATGATGGAGCTAATGTTGTCCTTTTGGAATTATTATCTATGGTGTTTCAATATAGTTTTAATCAGGAGGCTTCTTGTACTGGCATCCAACAGTGCAATGCTTACATCTATTGGTGCTATCTTTCTCCTAAGTTGATTTGGGACCCAAGGATCATATTCAGTTTCATTTTTGGTTCAATATGGTTTTTGGGAAGGCATTAGAATTGCTTGAGGACAAGTAATTTTGGGAAGGGCGGACTGTAATGTCCCCATTTTGGCCATACGCTCTTCATTTGGATTTAGCCTATTTCTGAGAATCTGTAGGCTGCTCAGTTGTGCTAAATCTAGGGTTTCCATTTTCAGTAAGTGCTGCTTCCAGCTCAGTTCAATTTTCTGTGAGTTTTGTTGTGGATTTACTATTTATAGTAGTTGGCTATTTTTAGTAAGTGATTTTGTGGCAGTGGCATTGGCATCAGTTTAACTCAAGTCATCTTGTCCTTCTTCAGTTTCAGTTTGGTTTGGTTATCTCCATGGATTAAGTTTTATACTTAGTCATTTTTATGTTTCTTAGTTGTACCCCCACGCCTAGGAATGATCACTTCATGTTGTTTTTAAAAGGGGGTCATTAAGGGGTCAATGGTGCATTTAATGAATTATTAAATGCTTTATTGTTGCAAAGTGAGGTTGGACGCCTAAAAGAGGTTGATTAATATTTTATTATTTCAAAAAGTGAAATGCTTAAAGTGGCATCCTTTTGGAAGTTGAAGTGATTCAACTTCTTGGAATTTGAAGAGTCTCTTGTTGCTTCTTTTTCCAACTGAAGCCTATATATTGATGTTTTATGATGAGCTGATTATGCATATTTTTGAAGAGAAAAGTTACGCTGCTGGAATGAATCCAGAACCTGGCTAAGGGGAAGCTTAGAAAATTGACTCCATTCTTCGGGCCTGAAACTATGGTTCCCTAGATGGTAGATTGAGAGTGTGCTTCATTTAGAAGTGCACATTGAGCTTCACTGTTGAAGAATTTGATGTATTTTTCAGTTTTTGAGCTTGCTGGTTCATTCATGGCTGAAGGTGGTTTTCATATGCAACTCTTTGAATGATTTTTAATTGCACATGGGTATTGGTTCTTTTAGTTTGTATGCTTGAGGCGTCCCTATTTGTGCAAGATCAAAATTTATAATAAAGTGGATGAATTTTAAAGGGAGGTTGACCCTCTCCTAGGGCCGTACCACTTCAAGAAGATAGCTTTGAAATTCGTGTCTTCTTTTTGGTGTTTTCTTTGGCATTAGAGTTTCATGTGAGTTGGTCGCCATGTTTCTTGTGATTAATTGATTCTAATTTAAGGTGATATGGTGAAGTACTGTGGAGGTTATGAACATTTGGGTGTTGCATAGTTGCTGGTTGAAAAATTATAGGTTGCTGGTTTTATATCAGACTTAGCTCTTTTCTTGATATGCAATACTTCTTGGGCATCTATGCTGCTAATTCCATGTGCATTCCATTTGGAGAAGATAGAAGCATTTTGGAAGAAGATTTGAACAATTTAATGATGACCAGCTGCTGCCTCATCAAAGTTTGGTGAAGTGTGGTAAGAGATTTGAACATTCCTGATATGTTTTGCTGGTTCATTATATCAGATTGAACAAAGTTCAGATTTTGGCTTGTAATTATGTATTTGTGAAGATTAAAAGTTGGAAGAATCATCTTTCAAGTATTTGCATTGGTTATGTTATTGTAACACTTGTAAATTGCAAATTTATTTCATTGTAAGGCTGTGAATTAGTAGTACTAATCCAATCATTATTATTGCTGCATTTAGTTGTGAATTATAATGCAAAACATTAAATACCCCTAGATGGTTTACCGCCAGTGTGGAGAATAAACTTTGTAACTCTCATTGTACCCATTGAAAAGTGGATAATTCCCACTCAAGAGTGGATGCCCGCCGTAGCAGATGAATTAGTTGAATTGTTTGTAGTATTCCCCCCACTGTTTAAGTGGCTGAGCATAAATTTTTATGGCTAGTTCACCGCCTAAGTTATTTCAGTTTTTTAATACTTACTCTGCCATATGTTAGCACCTCGCCTTCAAAGGAATCTTGTGTGCACATTCTTGGCGTTGAGTCTTATCATTTACTTTCAGTTGTAAATAAATTTCAGTTGTTGAGTTATTTAGATCCTAGGGATCCTCTGACCATATGCTCGCACCTCTTTCTTAAATGGTTTTAGGGCGCATTCTTGGTTAGAGTTACCTTTCGCATCATTTTGGTTTTGGAGCTAACCTTAATGGGTGCGTGTTGCAATTGTAATTGATATGTAAAATCAAGAAATTTTTTAAGGGGCATATTTCATTGGCATTGGTGGATCGAGGTTTTGGGTGTTGCTTCAGCATGAGGGGGTCTTTCTTGTTTCCGGGGTGGGTTTTTTTTTATTTGTATACTTTTTCTCCTTTTCTTAATGCGTGAAACTTCAATGTCCATAGCTGTCCTTTGCTGCTCGGGCTTCTTGGGTGGGGGCATCGATCCTCTTGGGTTTGATCTTTCTTTGTTATTTTGGTTGGTTGATTTTGGTCTCAACTTCACTTGGAGACGGGCTTTCTTATTTTAGCATGGATAACCCTGGTAGGATCCGTCAAGAAACAATCGTTTCTGGTTGCACAAGGTGAATGGGTGTTTGGAAAGGGCACATGATTGACCGATATTGACAATATAACCTGATTCAGTGGCTGAAGATGTAGAGTATTATGACAACCATGTGTTGATTTTTAAGTTCATGGGGATGCGGGTGTCGCTCCCTTTTCTGGATTTTTGGGTGTGTAAGACTTGAAACCCAGAAGGAGATTTCAGCATAATGTTGGCAGCCAACAACTTCTTCATGTTGGATTTTTTTTGTTGTTGCTATAGAAATCAAGATTTTGAAGGTGGGCCTTACTTCTGCAACCAAGTGGACCTCTTTGTTAAACCTTGGCATGTGGGATTTAACTCTACTGAGGAACTATCTTCTAGGGTTATGGTTTGGGTGTGTCTCCCTCATTTTCCTCTAGAATGTTGGCGAAGTGATATATTGTAGATGATCTCTCTCATGCTCAGTAAGCCCATTGGGCCTTCACAACAAACACTAACTAAAAGGGTTCTTTCCTTTGCTCGTGTGTGCATTGAAATTGATTTGAAGAAATCACTTTCCTTTGCTCGTGTGTGCATTGAAATTGATTTGAAGAAACCACTTTCCTTTTCGATTGATATGAGCATTGGGACAATCTCTTGTAGTCAACAGTTGGATTATGAGGCATTGCTCTTTTGATGCCATCTTTGTCATGAATATGGATACCTTTAGTGAAAGTGACCCAAATTTGTTAATACTGTAGGTATGGGTAATAATCCATCTCAGTTTACTCAAAATTTGGACAAAGGTAAAGCTCCCATGTAGGGGGTGGTGGTGGACAAGGATAGTTTTGTTCTGGTCAAATTTCGTAACAGAAATAAAGGTCAAAAGAGGGCACTCAAGGACAAACAAGAAGATGAAACATTTAATAGGTTTGTTGCCTTTTAGGACTTGATTGACATAGATTTTTAGAAAGATAGGTATACATGTTTTATTTATTTAAGAGTTATTTAATTTAATTAATAACTATTTTATAGTTAATTTACTTTAAGAGTTTTTTTAATTTTATCTTAGAACTATATAAGAATCATCTTATTTTGTATATATATAAAAAGTTATCTTTTATTTTTTGTTAACATGCTCACACCATTACACTTCATTTCTTGTTGTCATTGTAGTTATTTTGTTTTATTTTTATTTTGCTTTTAAATAAAATATTTCTTCAATTAGAAATAATAATGTATAAAATATTTTTTTAGATAAATGTTAAAATAAATAGTGTTTATGTCTTTTATTATCTCTCTATTTATTTATGTGTTTATATGTCGATGCATCTACTTAAAAGTCTAGATAGATAATAAAAATAATATTTATATAAAAAAAGTAGAAATAAAAGTTAAAGTGAACATGATTTATTTTCATTTAGGTTTTTGAAAACTTAGATTCTACTTGATATGAGCTCAATATTGATCAAATAAATAATTTTAGTTATACAAATAATTTTTTATTAATATTGAACTATAGGTTCCCTTAAGGCATGCCAAGTCTTCATAAACCTATTCCTTTAAGGATTAAAACAAAAACTTTCAATTTGTGAGCAAGATTTTTCCCACTTGCTAGTTGTAACTAATAATGATAAGTTGGTATTTCATTTATGCGCTTACTTAAGGAATTGCAAGGCTTACTTGAGGAATTGCAAGTTGAGAAGGTTTAATAGTGGATTCAAATCATGACCCTCTTTTGTCACATTTATTTTATTTTATTTCTTGATGTTTCATTCAAGTTTTAGTTTTTGAATTGCCCTAAAAGTCCCCTCAACAATCCAATTTTTTTTCCCCCTATTTGATAATTCCAATATAGAGTTAAAAATCCAACCTTACAATTATTCAATGCAATTCAAATACCACAATTTTCAATGGATTTAAATCTAACTACCACATATCATTATAAGCTTAGTTATAACACACCATAGTAAACTTTGTTAATAAATTTATGAAACGGATCTTTCTTAAGATAACTCACAATTACCTATCAAATTTTACATAATCCATCATTCTCTAATCATAAAATTAAATATCTTTATCCATTATAAACCCTCAATCAAAATTTAACATTAATAGAATACATTAATCCACAATATTAAACCGAGGAAAATTCATCCCCATGACAAATTCACCACCAAGTAAAATTCACTACCAACAATTCACTGTGCCAGAAAATTAACCGCATTAAAAAATCAAAGTTATGGAAATATATATTAAAAAATTATAATGCGGTTAATTTTCCCCCGCACGTGAATTTTACTTGACGGTGAATTTGTCATGGCGATGAATTTTCCCACAGTGATTGTTGGCGGAAAATTTTTCAGTTGGTGAATTGCTGACGATCAATTTTCCTAGAACCTATTAAACACATTTTTTAATTACTAATTTATACTAAATTATAAATATATCATTTTTTTAATTTAATCTTAAAAAAAAAATTATGCAAAAATTATTTGTATGTATAAAAATATCATTTTTTTAACAATACATATAACCATTAATAAATAAAAAACTCATTAATAAATATTTTTTTAATTGAGTAATATTACACTAGGCCAAAAAAAGGAAGAATTCTAGGCTTGTGGAGAATGGAGGACCATGGAATTCAGAGATCTCATTTTTCCGCTAATGGTAATTTTTCAAAATTTTATTACTATTATGTGTAGTCCAAGGGTTTTCATGGTGCAGGAAGGGTGCCAAGAACTGGTTTTTCCAACTCTAATGGTGCAGATTTCAATAGATTAGCTTTGGGACTCTATGGAAAATCATTTTCCTCCGTGAAAAAGGAATTTCCTGGCAGGGTTAAAGGTTTTAACAGTATTCCTAGTAGTGTTTTTCATAATGGGGCTTGGATACCTGATCAACAGGAAACCGAGCTCACTAATAAGAATTTTCAGCGAAATTATGGAACCAGAAAAGTTTTGAATAGGGAGAAGCAAGCCCCTTTCAATATTTGTGCCTCTCATTCGGAAGCCATTAAAGAACCTTCAAAATTTTCTCGCTCGTGGGCTAATGTGGTTTTTGCTCACCCTCTTGCGACCTTTCCAAATAATGTCCTGATCAAATAGGGAGCTTCCTTCAATCCTAAGCTAGAAAATCTTACTGGTGAATGGGTCGATCTTAGCTCTGTGATGAACACATTGTTGGTATGTGGTGACTGATCGTGCTATACTGTACACTCCGACATGTATCCTTGCCGGGGTCCGGTGCTAGGCTGGGCCCCGGGCGGGGGTTTGGGGGCGGCAGCCCTTGAGAAAAATTTTCCTCCTACTTTTTCGCGTCATCACCGAAAAAGGGAAAAATCAACGAAAAAGGAAAAATCCAATTTTGTAGAACCCAAAATCTGGAAGCTTCTAAGCTTGATAAAAAGGGGTTCGGATGGGTATTACAGTATGATGAAAAACACGATTATTCGCAAGATTGTAATAAGTTTTACATTGGATAATAAAAGTATTGGATGGCTGCGGTTTGGTGGATGTAGCCCGGATTGGGTGAACCATGCTAAATTCTCTGTGTTATGATTTATTCTGTGTGTGTTTTTAGTTTCTCTGTTTATTAATTAAATCTGCATTTAATTGTTAGATATATGCCTTTCTAACCCTAACACACACCTGCTTCGTATCCGAATAATATAGTTTGGAAGCTTGATGATTGTTATGGGGTTCTTCATTTGCAGTTGAAGAATGCTCAAAGGCCTAGGTAAGTTCAACAAGGGGCCTTCAATTATTTCTGCTCATTGTCCCAATGTCTTTTCTTTCAAGGAAAATGTGCCAAGAGGGCAAAAAATGGGTTCATAAAGACTCGGCAAAAGCTCCTTCGAAAGATATGGATCTTGTGCAGCTTTTTCTGCCTGAAGATGATTTGAGTTCACAAATACAGGATCTTAAGGATCACGCTCTAATTTGTAAGTTTTGGAACCTCTTACCCTTTGTTGAAGTTTTAAAAGATTTGATATATTCTGAATGGGATGGGGCTAATCAACTTTTCTACATAGATAAGGGCAATGGTTTTTTCATTGTCTTTTTTTCCACAAAGAGGCAAAGAGATTTGGTTTTGAAGGTCAAATCTTGGTCTTTTGAGGGTTCTGGACTATACACTCAAGCTTGGACCCCAAATTTTGATCCTTCTTTTGTAGTAATTAAATTCATTCCTTTCTAGATTCAATTACTGACACTTCCGTTAGAATATAGGGAAGTGGGTATAGTAGAGACCATTGCTAATCACTTGGGGATTTTTTTTTGTCATGACATGGATTTTTTTACAAATCCATATAAACCAATTAAGGTGTGTGTCTTGTTAAATACTTTGAAGGATTTCCCTTCATCAATCAAGATAAGTTCAAAGTTTGGATCTTGGGAGAGGCAAGTTCTCATTGAGAATATAAAAAATGTTTGTGTTGGCTGTCATTTATTGGGGCATTATATCCAATAGTGTTCTAAGGCACAAGTTTCTTTTGAATTTCAAGTCCCATCTCTTGCTGAGAACAATACTTCTGTGATGAAGACAAATTTGAATGAAAAAACACCTGGCATAGGGGATCAGATCCTTACTAAGAATTCAATAGAGAATATAAGTATGGAAGGGCCTATTCAGAAAGAGAACTCTGAGTTGGCTTTGATACCCTTTGTTGTAAGATTGCCTCAATGTAATAATTTGGCTTTGAATTTGTCTGCTCAAAGGTTCAGGA
The DNA here is from genome assembly GCA_007258455.2 of Sequoia sempervirens. Taxonomy (NCBI): domain Eukaryota; kingdom Viridiplantae; phylum Streptophyta; class Pinopsida; order Cupressales; family Cupressaceae; genus Sequoia; species Sequoia sempervirens. The sequence goes on along the minus strand of VDFB02066813.1, from coordinate 11,312 downwards.
AAGGAAAATGGGTGATGGCCGATTATTTTGATCTTGGTTCCATACCCTCCTCTTCTCATATCATAGGCCCTGAGTTGTTAACACACGATTCTTTTCCTTCTAAATATTTTTTCAATAGTAATGATATTATAGCTTCTAATATCAAGGGTATGTTTTCAAAAAAGGACAGGGTTCTTAAGTTTATATTTAACTTGCCTAGTGATTGGTTGGTTACTCGAATTTTTTCATTTGAGGATTTATCCTTGAATCTATATATTCCAAGAATTACAATACAAAATGTTCACTAGTTAGACATAATTACTTTCAAGCTATTATGGGGCTTAGATAATATGGTACCAAAATCAGAGAGTCTAAGTGAAAATGCTCATTCTGTTTCCCCTTTTTCCTTTGAAAAGTATGGTTTTGAATTTTTTGGCAGATTTCCAGAGGAGGCTAGCTTGGATTTGCAAGAGTTTTTTTGTTTTGGGTGAGATCGAAAATCTTCAATATGGGGTGGACAGTAGTTCAAAATTGGCTGTCACAAAATTATTTGAGGAATTTTCAGAAGAAGTGGGTCAAGATATTCAACATACAGAGGAAGTTGGGAATTGTTTGTCAGAAAAAGGTGCTAATATTTTACCTCACCCTTTAAATATTATTGCCCAGGATACTCAACATACAAAGGAAATTGTTGATGAATTTATCATTGATAAATGTGTTTCCATTTTTGAATCTACTACAACTAAGTCACCTAGGAAAAGAGAAAGAAAATCTAATGCAATAAAGATGAAAGAGGAGATTGAATTAAGTAATGATTATACAAATGAATCTGAAGAACAAGCATTGATGAGTAAACACTCAGATGATAGGGATAATAATGTAGAGGAAGATACTGGTTTTGATTTTTCAAAACAATTATCTATCAGTCAAACATCTCTTTTATCCCCTATAGTTAAATCACCAAGTAAGAGAGGAAGGAAGTCAAATGCAACAAAGTTGCATGAGGAGATTACTTCTAGGATTCAATTAACCTTAGATGGTAACATAAAGAAAAGATTGTCTCTTGGAATGTTAGGGGATTAAATAACCCTAACAAAAGATCCCAACTTAAACAACAAATAAATTCATCATAGGCTGATATAGTTCTATTACAAGAGACCAAGTTATCTAAGGAAAGTTATGAAAACACAATTACCAAGTAGACTTTATGGAAGTCTTGTTCAGTTGTTGCTTAGGGAGCATTTGGAGGATTGTTAGCTTTATGGAACACAAAAACTATACAAATGGAACCTATCTCTAATAATTCACATTGGTAATTGTTACATGTTACTCATTTTGATCTAAATTTTTTGTTGATTAATGTATATGCACCAAACTTAACTGTAGGTAAGCAAAAAATTTGGAAGGAGCTTGAGCTAATATTTGAACAAGCAGGAGTAGAAAAAAATGTACTTGGTGGGGATTTTAATGCAATTTTATCTCCTCATGAAAAGATAGGAGGGATTTTTCCTCCTCATAAGACAATGGAAGATTTTACTAATTTTGTACATAACAATGCACTTGTTGATGTGCAACCAAAGAAAGGAATGTTTACATGGACAAACAAGAGGCGAGACTTTCCGCAAATAGCTATTAGGTTAGATAGATTTCTAATCACTTCAAATTGGGTAGTAGATAAGTATGTGCAATTGTTTGAGATTTTACCATGGATGAGATCAGATCATTTTCCTACTTGCTTAAGTATTGTAGCCATTAATTCTTCACAAAAGTGGAGATCTTCTTTTAAGTTTGAATCATTGTGGTTTAGAAATAGTGAGTTCCTACCTTTATTGAAAACATGGTGGATGGAAGCACCATATGAGCAAGGTTCCATCATGTATAGATTTTGTATGAAAATGGAATTTTTGAAAGGAAAAATAAAACTATGGAATATACATGTGTTTAAAAATATTTTTCATCAAAAAGATCTGATTTCCAAGTAGTTGGAAGATGTAAATGAGAAAATTATAAGGCAGGGGTTGACTTTGCAAACTTATGAACTTCAGAAAAGTCTTCAATTAGAACGGGAAGAATTATTTTTGCGCTAGGAGGTGTATTGGCGACAAAAATCTCAGGAATTGTGGCTTAGAGAAGGTGATAAGAATACCAAATTTCTTCATATCTCAGCTTAGGTTAAGAAAGCTAAGAATGCAGTGTTTTGAATTCAAGAGAGTACATGGGGCAAGTGGTTAAATAATGAAGCAGACATACAAAATGAAGGGATTAAATTCTTTTCTAATTTACTATCAACACTCATACAACAATCAGATCAGATTGGAATTGAAAGAGATGCCATGTTGCAAGCAATTCCTACACTTGTCACTGAGAAAGATAATGTACAACTTAACAATCCCTTTACTCTTGATGAAGTGAAAGCAATTGTTTTTTCACTCAAGCCTGATAAGGCTCCAGGACTAGATGGTTTTACAACAATGTTTTTCCAAAAATGCTGGAATTTTATAGGAAATGATCTTCCTAAGGCCTTGGAAGAATCTCAAAAATCTTGTTCCATGCTTAAGAAATTCAATGTAACACATATTGCATTAATTTAAAAGGTAAAGGATCCAAAATATTTCTCAGAATTTTGACCTATATCTCTTTGCAACTCAATTTACAAGATATTTACTAAAGCAATCTATCTTCGATTATTGCCCATCATTCCTAAGTTAATTTCAAAAGAACAAGGTGGTTTTGTTCCTGAAAGAGAGACAACAGAGGGTGCTTTATTGGCACATCAGGTATTGCATTCAATTTCAATGCACAAAATATCTTCATTTATCATCAAGCTTGACACGATGAAAGCTTATGATAAAGTGGATTGGGTTTTTCTGATTCAAGTATTAAAGAAATTTTTCTTTAATCATAAATGGTGCAAATGGATCTTATCTTGATTGAATGGTGCAAAATTTTTAGTTTTAGTTAATGGCACAACATTAGGTTTTTTAGTTCAACTCAAGGTGTGAGGCAAGGTGATCCTTTATCACCTTTTTTGTTCATAATATTGGCAGAAGCTCTTAGCAGAATAGTAAAAAAATCACACTTACAAGGCTTGTGGAAGGGTATTTCAATACCTTCCATTGATGTATCCATAATGCATTCTTTGTTTGTGGATGACACATTATTATTTGGCTCAACTCAAATTTAGGAGGCTAAGTATATTAAGACTGTTCTCGATAAATATTCACTTGCATCAGGTTAGAAAATAAATGTGGAAAAATCCAAGATTTATACTTTTAATATCAAAATGGGGTTACAAAAGAAAATTGTTAATCATCTTGGATTTCAAACTGTAATAGGGCAGAAATACTTGTTAGAAAATAAACAAAAAGCAAAAGAGTGCAAATAACAACTAAAAACACCCTACACCTCAAGATTGGCCTAAAGATTAACTAAACTAAGAAAAATGAAAGATTTCACCTTATTGAGTTGTCCTTTGGTTGGCCCTTCGATCTTCAATGTTGTATGCTCCTTTGATGGAAAGGAATGCAAGCTATGAGATGAGATGAGGATGGAAGGATGAGTGAAAATGGATACAAGTATGAAATTTTGGCTAAGTATGGCTCAAGGAAATTTTTTGCAAGAGTTTGGCTAGCATGAATGATCTCTCTCCTAAAATGAGAGAAAAGAGGGGGTATTTATAGAGATTTTTGAATTCTCTAGAGAAATGGACGATTGAGGTTGAGCCACCAAGATCAAGATGTAGGGCTAAGGTGAGTTGAGAACTCACAAGCCCTCACATCTTGACATGTGGCATGTGAAGTGGCTTGTAAGAGATGATGTGAAAATGAGTTGGAAGGAGAGTACATGACATGGAGGTACTATATAGTACCTTGGAATTGGACAAGATCTCCTCATAAAGGAGGCCCTTCTCCCCATGTGGGTGAGAGGACATGTGAGGAATTAAAAATTCCTCAAATATCCACATGGGAATGAGAAAAATAATTTTAAATTCCAAGGGATGCATTGGGGGATTAAATGTGAATTAAAAATTCACATGGGGAATGGAGTGCCTTCTCCAAAAGGAGAAAGCCTTTAATAAGGTTGAATTAGGACACATTCCATAAATGACATGGAGACCTAATTAAGTGATTAAGGTTGTGCAAGTACTTGATTAGATAGATTAATGATAGATTAAAGGCAAGTGGAAAATTATGGAGGATGTGACCCTAATGATGATTAGGGGTGTGCACATCTTAATAATAAATTAATTATGATTAAGAAAGAGGGTTAGATGGCTAAGAGAGATTAGAGGCCAACTTGCAAATGTTGGAGGATGTGACACATCCTAATAAGGATTAGGCATGTGCACATCCCTAATGATGAGATTAGAAGATGGATTAGGATTAGATAAAAAATGGAGGATGTGACATATGAGGAATTAAATAAATGTCATATTTATTTAATTCATTTGATGAAAGGGGGAAGGTATTTAATTATTTAACTAGATACCTTAGGGATAAGAAGAACTACAGATATTAATTAAATAATAGTGATATTACTTAATTAATGCGGATAAGGGGATGTTTAGACGAAAGGGGATAAATTTGGATAAATTAAGTGTCCAAATTTAGGTGTCTACATTTTTCCCCTCTTTGAGATGGTGTTACAAAGTAGCATCATTTCAAAGAATATTAAAACATAGAACCTAGAAGAAAATGGTTAGATTGGGAAAGATGCCCCAGTCATTCAAAGGAATAACTAGGAAGGAAAAAAAATGATGAAAATTAGGGATGAAAGATGCCCCCTCGAGAGGACATGTGGGTTCAAGAGAACACAGGTGTGCTTTCGAAATGGAGGAGATGATGCAAGGGGTATATGAGGAAGATGATGAAAAGTGATGGGTAAGGAAGGATGAAAAGAGTGATGAAGGGTGAATGGATGGGGGGGGTTTTGATAGATGAGAGGATGGAGATGAAATGCAATCCAAATGCAAGTTGCCATCTTTAGGAGCACTGATTTTTGCTATAGCAGAAGAAACGATACACCAAGGTATAAAAAACCAAGGAAAATTAGTGTCTAATGCACAAAACAAACACATCAAACAAGAAGGCTATCCCAACACCCCAAAGTCATGATGACCATGGTCGGGCTAGGTATTGGAATAACCACAAGCACACAAGTATGCCCCAACATAATACAAGACCTCAGGGATCTTGGTGGGTACTACGGGGGACAATCGAGAAGACAACAACAAAGAAAAGATCAAGATACACCCCTATTTTGACTAGTCAAAGCACACCATGATATGATGGATCAAGGTGACCGTGACAAGTGATGATAGGGAGCTCAAATGATAAACAAAAGCCAAAAGTATCAAAAGATCACAATCAATTTCAAACGTCCTTTTCCATAGGATCAAGGGGATGGATGGGATTGATGAGGTCTGTTAGGAAGGATGCATCCTATTGAGACTGATGATGGATACTAGACTAAAAGATTGATATGACGCAGGATATTCAGAACTGGTTGGATCTCACGATACGAGTGGATCTCGTTTGTTAAGAACCAGCTAGATAAGGGCATAGCTTGACGACATGACACAAGGAAGACAAGAATTGAGATTGACACATCCTAGCGACCTAGGGGCTCGGGGGCCGATCAAAGATTAGCCTTGACTACGTGAAAGCACAAAGCCCTCATAGTTCGACAAAAGGCTAGCGACAGACCATGGATAAAATTAGAAAGAAGACGAGGGAGACTTCGATGGATGACAGGATGGGAAAAGAAGAAAGACCAATGATAGATGATAAAGGAGCAGATGGAAAAAGTAGAAAGACCGATGATAGGCGATAAAGGAACCCCGGGGGTGGATCAAATGATCGACCTTGCCTACGTGAAAGTGTGTAGGGGCAACGTAGTTCGACAAAAGACTAGCGATAGACAATGGATGAAGGATGATGAGATAATCCTAGATAAGGGGATAAAATGATTGGACCGACACGATGGGACATGATAGACCTTTTAGATTGGATGAGAGGATGGTGACCACACAAAGCTTAGGGATGGGATAATTATCCAAATCAGCAAAGATGAAGTGGGAGGATGACAAGATAGATAGATAAATGATGAGAAATGATAGGAGATTGAAAAGATGTGCAAAAGAAGCAGAAGTGATGACGATAAGATAGATGGAATTGGATTGCGTGGGGAGTAGCCTATAGCTAGAGACCAATGACAAGGGATGATAAGATGGGATAAGGATAGAGGATGGGGGGAAAGGATTGTTTGGATGGATTGGAGATAGGGATAAGGCTTTGGATGAGGAAAAGGTGGCCAGATGGATAGATGAAAAGGGATGCTATGATGGAAGGGTAGGAAGATAAGGATGGGGAGATGGATATAACAATTGTTTGGAGGGATAAAAGATAGGGATGGGGAGATGGATATAATAATAAGGAGATGAGGATAGGGAAATGGAAGGGATTGATCGAATGGAATGAATGATGTCTCCAAGGACTATATCACAAAGGAAGATAGATGCCCCCACTCTAGATATGTCATGTGCGAGGAGCCATGAAGGATGCAATAGAGAAGGATAGGAAAATAAAGGAGTGAGATGGATGAAGATAGGATGCATGGATAAGGAAGGGAGATTGAGGGTAGCATGACAGGGAGATAAGGAAGGTAGACAAGTGTGAATGAGGGTTAGGATAGTGTGTGGATGAGGGGAATGCATGCTAAGAAGTGGCCAAAGCATGTTTATTATATGTTTTCCCCTATCGTTATCAAGATCCCAAGGAGGATGGAAGGATTGGGATAAGCGAGATATGCCCAATAGGATGTGTAAAATAGGTAAGACGGAGGGGATGAATGAAAAGGACGTATACGAGGAAGACAGGTGCATAACTTGAAGCATAGCAGGAAGCATAGCGGATGGAGGGAATGCATACTAGGGAGCTACCCCCAAGTGCAGATGGGGATTTATGCATGACGCCCGTTTGTCAGGTTTTCATCATGGTACTTATCCAAGGCATTTGTTTGCCAAGTTTTCACCATTGGACGAATCATTTCTCTTTACATTTTTATTTTTTTATTTTTTTGTTTTTTCAATGCTTTTTCAGAATTTTTTGACTTTTTTGACAAAATGCGGATGGAGATGGATAAGGATATGGAGGCGGATGGGTGTATGTGGAATACATGCGATAAAGAGATGGATGAAGGACTTAAGCATCAAATTCCTTACGAAGGATTAAGAACCCACGTGTGGAGGGACTGTTGGGTGTTGGTACAACCTTATTAGGATAAATGGATTATGCAAGAGGATGAATAAGAGGGATTTGATGGGGAAGATATGAAGGATAATGGATGGGATGTTGGAAAGTGTATGGATGGAATGATGGGGTGGATTTGTGGTGGGGAGATGTGTTCAGGACCAACATTGGCATATGTGGTGGTGGATGTGAAAAGATAAGAGGATGAATGGATGGAGAATGCAAGAATAATGGAGGAGATGGGATAGTGAATTTTGGGACATAAGGACCCAAAACAAACTTAGGAGATGAAAGGGGGTATGATTAGCTTTTGGATTAGCAACTTTGGATGTTGTTACAGATTTTTCTTTTGAAGGTATTGCATCTTTTTTCTTTGGGATCCACATGGTTTTGATTTTTGCTTTGGCGGGCCTTTGTGGCCTATGGAGTTGATTTGGATTTTGGATTCAATTGATTTTTCTTCTCCTCACCATGTCTTCTAGAGGGGACATGGGGAACTTTAGATTCATGTGGATGTTTGGATTTATGCATTTTTGGTTTAACATCCAAAGTGCTTTTGATAGCGATGTGATGGGTGCGAGGAGATGGATGATGTGGGGAAATGGAGGTAAAATTATGAGGATTACGTGTAGATGGAGAATGTGTAGGTATGTTCCTTTGTTGATCCTGATTAGGGGACATGCAAGAGGGATCTTTATGATGGATGGCATGGATAGGTGTTGGATGGATGAAAGGATGAGATGGAGGAGGTGATTTTGGGATATACGGACCCAAAGCAGATGGAGTGGGTGGGGGGACATAAGAACCCAAGATGGATGGAGTAGATGAAGGATGGGAGATGGTGGATGGAGGGATGTAAGGACCCAAAATGGATGGAGCAGATGAAGGAGGAATATGGATGGTTGTTTTGAGGCGATACAATAGAGGAGGAGGGATGGCCATATATGATCTAGTGGAGTGATGGGAAGAGCCTATATTTCTTTTGGAAGAGGCTCGTTGAGGACGTCTAGAGGCTGTATCAACATCTTGAGATTGTGAGTCTTGGGAAATAGGTCCAAGACCTTGCATGTAGATTTGTTCTTTGACTTGGATGGGCTCTGTTGATGATGTTTTCTGCACAACAACTTAGACATAATATAATATCCTATCTCTCTTGAAAGGTAAATCTCTATCAGCAAGCCTCAAGAGATAACCCCAAGGTCTCTAATGTCAGGTCTTGAGAATGCATAAACAACTCAGTGATAAATGTGAAAATGCTGGTAATCACAAAGGGGCCTTACTACAAGCAAAGACTGAATCTCTAATTTATCAAATCTAGCAATGTGATGATACTTCAATTCTAAATCTAACTCAAATGATAAAGAAATAATAAAAATATTAGGGTTTCAGAGAGATTCCTAAATTTAACTACTCCTAAGATTAACAATGCAAATGATGAAATACTTGAAATGGACCAATCCCTCATAAACTAAATCCTGCTTAACCCAAATAAACCTGCAATCTCACATAAACAGTGCAATATTCTAAGGTATTAAGATTTTCAGATCATGAAAATTCATCCAAGACAACCCAATTGCAATTGAAATGAATAAATCTCCAAAATTGAACTAAGCACAATGAATATAAAGGTCCAGGGTAACTTTGCAAAGCAACTAACAATTAGCTAGCTACAAAAAGTATGGACCAAGAATTGCTGCAAACACTTCAAGCATCAAATCATAAACACCATTGAATCAGATCTAAATCTAAATCTAACATATATCTAATAACCCTGAGCAATTTGAAAGATAAAATCATAAGAACCATGCAAGATAAGTCAACACAAAAGAGATCACTAGAAAATCACAATGTCTTCAATTGTATTGAATCACTGAATTTCAACAACAATTCCAATGTTCTGTTACAACACTTGCTCAGAATGAACTAACTTCTACCTCTGCTCTACTGCTTAATTTTCTCTAAGAACTATCTGTCTTTTTATTCTATGTTCTCTATTCTATATCTTACAAATGAGACAAAATGACAAATATATAGGAACCTCCAAAGCATGTCAGCCTAGCTGGGGTTATACAATCATAAAATAGCCACAAACAAGTCGGCCCAACTAATGTTTACAATAATAAATGGCCATAAAACAGGTCAGCCCAAGGAGAATTCAAAATAAAACAAATTAGCATTAAATTCTTGAACTCAATCTAGGTCAGCCTGGGATCTCCAATGCAATTCAAACCAATGCACAAGTTTCAATGCAACCCTACACTACTGGATTTGACACCATTTTCTGACGGTCGTTCGTCGGTTGTTTGAAAAATCTCTGTCGGAAGAGCGATGCAATGGTGAAAATCTTTCCGTCGCTTTTTTTTTGTCGCAAGGCCGACGACAAATTAAATGTTGAAATAACGGCGAAGAATCGTCGGTCGGCAGCATCGTGAAATACCTCGGGATTTTGTCAGAATATCGACGAAACCTTTGTTTATCCACCGATGAATTACACCAGAAGTTCATCGTCGGTTCGACGAAATGGGCAAGCAATAGCGTGGAAACAACATGGAACGTTCGTCAAAATAGCGACGAAATACTAAAGTATAGCGTCGAAAGAACACCAAAAGTTTGTCGAATGTGCAACAAAATACTAAAGTAGTAGCGTCGAAAGAACACCAAAAGTTCATCGAATTTGCGATGAAATACTAAAGTAGTAGCATCGAAAGAACACCAAAAGTTTGTCAAATTTGCGATGAAATAGGCGAGTAGTAGCGTCGGCTGCACACCAAAAGTTCATCAAAAGTGCGACGAAATTAGCAAGAAGCAGCGTCGAAACAAAGCGAAAAGTTTGTCGACTTTGCGACGAAATTAGCAAGGAGTACCGTCTGAAGAACACTAAAAATTCATCGAAAGTGCGATGAAATTGGCAGAGAGTAGTGTGGCAGCAACGCCGAAATATCATCGGAAGGGCGACGAAATGTGTAGGGAGTTACGACAAAATCATCATCGCAGCTATAGAAACTTCGTCGAGCCTTTCTGTTGATTCGTTGGTGGTTATCGTCGAAATTGCGACGAAGAAGCAAAATTAAAAATAAATAAATAAATTATATATTCATGGAAATGTACCATTGCGGAGACTGACGACTGATCATACATACAAACTGCATATTGGTTTGATGCTTCAAACGATGCATTTCTTATATTGAAAAGTGCATTACTTTATTCAACTTCTCTTTGTTTTGAGTATAGTTTAATATTCTCTACTTAACAAGGCCAACCACGTGACGGTGGAAGCTCATTTGGCCTCCCCCACCCCCCCTCACATCACTCTCAATTCCCCATACGCAATCATATAACATTAATCATTGATTCATCCATTAATAACATATAACATTCATTCATTGATCCATTAATAACATATAACATTCATCCATTAACATATAACATTCATTAATTAACATATTCACATTCATTCATTAATATATAATAATCATTCTTTCAGTTTTTACATATTATCAAAAATATGGTTGTCATGATATGATTACAATCACTTTTTTGTTTCTTTTGAAAGCTACAAAAAGTGAAGTGGAGTATCATTTTCTAAATAAATTTGTCCCCCTTTAGTTGTTCTACCCCTGTTTGTGATCTTAATGTACGCGGCGTGAACGGCACTCAGCGTGGATAGCCAAGGGGGATCGCTGCAATAAGAAGAAGTAAAGCGATATGTTTTATTGTATTATTATTACAGTATTTGGTAATTAAAAAGAACATTAGAGTGGTTCTCTTTACCCGATGGGTCCACATCATGTTCCTAAACTTTTGTTATAGACTCATGCTCAACATGTTGAACACACTCTAAATCCTGATCTGTAGTTGAAATACGAAAGGTTACAGTAATGAATACACCAATTGAAATTAAATATGTTTAAGAGAACATGAGGGTGGTCCTCTTTACCAGATGGGGCCACATCATGTTCCTGATCTTCTCTAGCCTGATCATGCTGAACACGTTGATCATAGTCTACATGCTCTAAAGTTGAAACACGAAAGGTTACATTAACTAATACACCAATTGTAATTAAATATGTTTAAAAGAACTTT